>JACGAQ010002506.1:0-40234 GCA_014119065.1 Orius insidiosus
GCAAAGGCATCCGTCCGCGTCGGGGCAAGCTCAAGACGTATTTTCAGGATTTTTAGGGCGGTTTTCTTGGTTTTTCTCCCAAGAATGACTCGATGGTTTTCCTCACGACGAGTTTTTTCGTTCTTTTTTTACGCCAGAATTCCCAATTGTATGCAGCTCTCTGCACCCTTTTCGCAAATACAGCTACTACAGTGCCTCCTGATCAATAATGGCTTCAATCATGATTTGACCAATCAATCTTTAAAACATGTTTAGTCAGGCAGATTGAGGATGACAAGGACAATAAACTTCCCATACAAAGAACTAATTTAGAAATGTCGAAACTTAAATAGTTTATCAATATCTTAAGTCTTCCCAGTACTTCAGTGCCTCCTAATAATGGCTTCAATCATGATTAGACCAATCAGAATCTTTAAAACATGTTTAAGTCAGGCAGATTGAGGATGACAAAGGACAATAAACTTCCCACTACAAAGAACTAATTTAGAAATGTCGAAACTTAAATCGTTTATCTAAAGTCTTCAAAGCTACTACAGTGCCTCCTGACCAATAATGGCTTCAATCATGATTTGACCAATCAGAATCTTTAAAACATGTTTAGTCAGGCAGATTGAGGATGTTAAAGGACAATAAACTTCCCACTACAAAGAACTAATTTAGAAATGTCGAAACTTGAATCGTTTATCGCCAGAATTCCCGATTGTATGCAGCTCTCTTCACCCTTTTCGCCTACAAGCTACCTCCTGACCAATAATAGCTTAATCATAATTTGACCAATCAGAATCTTTAAAACATGTTTAGACAGGCAGAGGATGACAAAGGACAATAAACTTCCCACTACAAAGAATTAATTTAAAATGTCGAATCGTTTATCAATATCTAAAGTCTTCACTCTCCAAAGGAAAAACTCCGGAAATTCGTTAAAATGACTCAAGTCCCATGAAATGCCGAGAGGCTTTTTTTTAATGGAAAAAAAATGAGTCGGTTCGCCAGGTGTGGCTATTGTCCGAAGGGGAAGAGATCCTTCTTCCAATGATATTTATGTCCTCTTCAGAAACGTCTTTGACGGTGACCGACCTGGGGCAAAAAGACCCCCTTCACACATTCCGATCAAATTTTTAACAAGGGACTCCTACACGTTTTTTTTTAACGTAGGGAACTTTATTTTTAACTCTGTTGTTAGAAAGACGGATAAAGAATATTAAAACAAAGTTTCAATGGTGGCGAGAATTAGGTAATTCACGCTCGTTCAGGGTGCCCTAGCTGGGCTAAGCCTCATATTTTTCTGCCTTGAAAATAAAAATAAATTGAAGTTTTCATATTTTAAGGGCAAGCTCAAGACAATTCATTTCCTAAAGAAAAACTTTTTTTTTTTTTTTTTTTTTTTTTTTTTTTTTTTTCTGAAGTCGTGAATTAAGGTCAGTGACTGTTTTTCTGTAGGAAGGTGTTAGAGGTTTAGTGGTTGTAGTTGCCCACACGTTTGACAACTTAAAGATCCTTTGCTTAGATACGACAGAATAAGTCGGTGGGTAATTTTTTTCTCCATCTTTAAAGGTCATCCAAAACCACAAAAAAAATTTAAAATAATAAAAATTTAATATATAATTATATACAAAGAAATAATTAATCGCATCTATTTTGTCGAGCTAATTCAGGGTTGAATTGAATTGTATTTTTGTTTGAAATCAGGCTGCGGAGGTTGTTCGTTATTGGCGGAGGTTTTCCGAGAAGTTTCGCTAGAGCGATTTCTTTTCTGAGTTTTTCTTCGCTTCTCTTTTCAGCCTTTTCGCTCTGAGTTCTTCAATGGAAGGTTTATGATCTTTTTTCTTTTTCTTACTTTTTTAGAGTCCGTTTTGACATCATCGCTTCTTTTGCCGAGAAATGAGTTTATTTTGTTGAGAGGGTCGTATTTTTGTTTTTTGTCGACTTGAATTTCTGTGTCGTCGTTTTTCGTGAGGCGTTCGGGAGTTTGTTGAACCAAGAGATTTTCCCGGTCGACTCGACAGTATCTTGGCCTAAATAAGTCAAATATCCGATTTGCTTTCGTATTTTTCTTTTTCTTCTTTCTCTCGTTTTCGTAGTCTTTGTTCGACTTTTTGACTTTATCGTCGCCTTTTTCGAGGTCCTTGAAAAAATTTACATGCTCCTCCGGTTTCGCCGGTTGCTCCTCTTCAACTTGAGAGCCGTCATAGCGACTTCGTGTGTTTTTTTTTTCGCAGTACTTCCAACCTCGCCTCTTTTTCCTAAAAAATTAAAGTTAAAGAATAGCCAAATATCAAACTTTCAAGGTAGCTATTGAGGAACCTTCCTCGAAGGTAGGGCTTTCATTTGCTGATGATATCATAATCCTTGATTTTCACTTAAAATTTTGCCTAAGGTAAAGAAAAGATAAGGAATATGTTATCATCAGCCAATGAGAGCCCTCCTTAAAGGACTCCTTAAGCTTCCGCAACAGCTAACTTAAAAAAGGGGGTAAATCGTAAGGATTCCATAATTTGAAGGAACAGATTGCTAATAAATAACGTAGTACGGGCTCTGTACATCGTAGGGGCAAAAAATTAGTGACTTTTTAAACAGTAGGGAGAAATTTGGGCAGTTCACCAACGTTTAGCGTGGTCTGACTGGGCGAAAACTTTCATTTTTGCTACCTTAATTCCCAAATTGCCCATAAAAGGCAATTTATAGTAAAGTGATTTCTTACAGCAAGTTCGATCCTTCTTTGTTTTTCTTCCTCCTCCTCCTCGCTTTCGCCTCGTCCCTTCTCACCCTTGCAATATTCTCTTTCGTCCGAACATGCCATCTAAAAAAAAAGTTAGAAATCTCTTAAAAATCACACAATTTTTACCTTTTTTTGGGCAAAATATTCATCTTGAGATGTACTGTTTACGAAATAGAAGGTAACCTTTACTGTAAAAAAAAGCTGATAAAATTGATAAGAAATAAGGAGGTTACTTATGTAGATTGTGGTTATATTGTGCACAAAAGAAGAAAATAACTGTTAAATTTTTAATTTTCTAATTATGATGATTAATTGATTTACAATCATGCTCAAATCATTACGTTTTGTTGGGTATGTATTTTTAAGCGTTTTATGTTGGCTTCACTGTAATTTGTGGCTTCATTAATCTGAAATCTTAAGCATGATTACCAAAATTGTATTTTTTCAGTCATACTGGATCCAGAGCATTTTCATTTACAAGTTTCTTAAATCTGCTTATGATTCTGATGGAAAAACGACAGTTACGACTTTAAATACCGAACCTGGATCCAGCGTTATGGTCGATACAGTCAGCGAAGTATGTTTTTTTGTATACACTTTTATATATATGTAATTTAACTTTTTTTTATAGATCGGCTTTCGTTTAAACAATGGCATTTTGGTTATCGGCCCAGTCGTTTTGTTCAGAAAAACCGTTTTAAGCTGGAACGTCCAATCAGATTCTGACATTAATGAACAGTCTTTGAACCTATTTAATAAAATAGAACCAAAATTAGGTAATTTTTATCACTTTTTATATCTAAAATTACCTTTTTCTTAAGATATTTTAGTCGTTGGGTTTTCCGGCGAACAATCGGATACAATGAAAATGCGGCAGAAACTCCTCCCTTTTATCGCTCGACGAAAATCAATATGGAGATTCTTCCGACGGAAAAGGCGACAGCGACTTTTAACTTTTTAAGTTCGGAAGGCCGTCATGTCGCTGCCGCTCTTATACCGCCATTAAATTTAAAATTTTCACATGACGAAATAGCGCAGACGAAACTTAGTCAAACTCGAATATATGATTAGTTAAATAATAAAACTGTTAATTAGTTAAATGAGATTTTTTTGTCCTATTTCGCCGATTTATTGAAAAATTGGCGCTTATGTGAATTTAGGATTTTACCCTGGGGGCGTTATGCATTTGGGTGATAGGGGGTGAATGGCTAAGTGGCCAGCCATGGAGGCGTTAGCGTGAGTCCTTTTTTTAATTTAATTTTTATTGCCTTCCGTTAAGTTAAGGGCAGAAACTTAAACGCCCGTTAAACTATTTAACCGGCCCGTTAAGTAAAGGTCAAAACTTGACCGCCCGTTAAAAAGTCAACCGGCACGTTAAGTAAAGGGCAAAAACTTGACCGCCCGTTAAAAAGCCAACCGGCACGTTAAGTAAAGGGCAAAAACTTAACCGCCCTATTAGAAAATTAAACCGGCCCATTAAGTAAAGGGCAAAAACTTAACCGCCCTTTAAAAATTTAAACGGCCCGTTAAGTAAAGGGCAAATCACCGCCCGTTAAAAAAATTATCCGGCCCGTTAAGTAAATGGCAAAAATGTAACCGGCCCATTAAGTAAAGGGCAAAAACTTAACCGCCCTATTACAAAATTAAACCGGCCCATTAAGTAAAGGGCAAAAACTTAACCGCCCTTTAAAAATTTAAACGGCCCGTTAAGTAAAGGGCAAAATCACCGCCCGTTAAAAAAATTAACCGGCCCGTTAAGCAAAGAGCAAAAACTTAACCGTCCGTTAAACAATTTGAATGAATGAATGAATGAAAAAACCTTCTTTTATTTTAACTATTTACAATATTTACATAGAAAGAAAGAAAGGTATTACAGCATGGTAAATATTTTACCGTCTGCCGGGATTTGAGCCTTGAGCGTGAGGGAGAACGAAGCATAAAGAGAAGAGAAGCATAAAGAATTGAGACACATTTAATATAAAAGTAAAAATAAATTTAAAGAAAAAAAAAACAAAAATTAAAAAAAAAAACCCTAACTTTGGGAAAGGCTAAAAATTAAAGTTAAATAAATCTGTAAGTTCTTTTCTATAACAGAGAGCTTCTTTACAAAGGAAACCAAGCCCTTAGCGTTAGTGGAGTTTAAAGAAGCAACAAGTTCGACCATTGAGATTTTAGACTTTCCAAGGTGAAGCCTTCTGAATTCAGAGAGGATGGAGCAGTTCGCCAAAAAGTGGAAGGTGTCCTCCCTTTCCAGGGAGCGTTAAACAATTTAACCGGCCCGTTAAGTAAAGGGCAAAAACTTGACCGCCCGTTAAAAAGTCAACCAGCACGTTAAGTAAAAGGCAAAAACTTAACCGCCCGTTAAACAATTTAACCGGCCCGTTAAGTAAAGGGCAAAAACTTAACCGCCCGTTAAAAAGTCAACCGGCACATTAAGTAAAGGGTTTAAACTTAACCGCCCGTAAAAAAAAATTATCCGGCCGTTAAGTAAATGGCAAAAATGTAACCGGCCCATTAAGTAAAGGGCAAAAACTTAACCGCCCTAATAGAAAATTAAACCGGCCTGTTAAGTAAAGGGCAAAAACTTAACCGCCCTATTAGAAATTTAAACCGGCCTGTTAAGTAAAGGGCAAAAACTTAACCACCCTTTAAAAATTTAAACGGCCTGTTAAGTAAAGGGCAAAAACACCGCCCGTTAAAAAAATTAACCGGCCCGTTAAGCTATGGGCAAAAACTTAACCGCCCGTTAAAAAGTCAACCGGCACGTTAAGTAAAGGGTTAAAACTTAACCGCCCGTAAAAAAAAAAATTATCCGACCCGTTAAGTAAATGGCAATATGTATCCGGCCCATTAAGTAAAGGGCAAAAACTTAACCGCCCTATTAGAATATTAAACCGGCCCGTAAAGTAAAGGGCAAAAACTTAACCGCCCTTTAAAAATTTAAACGGCCCGTTAAGTAAAGGGCAAAAACACCGCCCGTTAAATAAAGGGTAAAAACTTAACAGCCCTGTTAAAAATTAACCAGGCCGTTAAGTAAAGGGCAAAAATTTAACCGGCCAGTTAATTAATCGGCCGTTAAAAAAATTAACTGGCCCTTGAAGTTATTTTTTTCTTAACCCTTTACTAAATGGGCCGGTTAAAATTTGCCCTTTACTTAACGGGCCAGTTAACTTTTTAACGGGCGGTTAACTTTTTGTCCTTTACTTAACAGGCCGGTTAATTTTTGGCCCTTTACTTAACGGGCAAGTTAAATTTTTTAACGGGCGGAATTTTATAATTAAGGAATTTTATAGTCCACAAATGGAATTTCCAGGAGAAAATTATTTTTTAAGAAATAAAAATTATTTTTATGTACATTTTTAAAATTGAGGAGGGGATAACGAAAATTTTATTCTTCCTCATCCATATATTCAGGAGTTTCATTCTCGTCATTTTCAGGCGACTTCCTCACCGGCGGTAAAGATCCTGCTTTCATGAGGTTATATTCTGAATTAAAAATGTCGACGAGGGTTAAATTAAGTGTGGATATCGCTCTTTCATAAATCGACGGTATTTTAAGAGGGTCGCCAAGCTTCTGCTCAAACATTATATAATTCATCCAAATATCTATTTAAAAAAAATTAATTTAAAAAAATAAAATTTAAAATAAAAAAAACCTGTGCTGTTTTCGCCAAATTGAGATACTGCGAATAAATGGCATTTACGAATAAGTTGGACGTTGATGTTCGGCTGCATTTCTTCCAAATTGATCATTTTTTGGTGGAGTTCCAGCGAAAGGTGGTTTGAAACGGCTAGTTCGTCGTAGAGCTTTCGCCCAGTGGCGATTCCGCGGTTTAACGTCACCCATTGTAAATAAAGAGGTTTCAACGCTTTCGCTATCGAAGGGCTCATTTTAAGTCCTTGCTGATAAAGAGCTTCTAACTAAAAAAAAAGATAATACAATAACGTTTGTTTAAAAAAAGCTTACTTTTGTGGAATCTATAAGCTGATAATATTGAAGAATGTATTTCCACAGAGGTAGAGTTTCATCTTCTTTTCCTTGAAACGCTTTTAACGCTTCGTTGAAGACCAAAAGTCCATTTTTATCGTCGCTCTGCTTCATATAAAACATAATCCTTCTGTACCAAAGTTTCCACGAATGAGGCAAAGCGTCGGTCGCCGACTGCAGAAAAGATGGAAGTTTGAGATCGTTGTTTTGTATCTGCTCGAACCAAATGAGGTAGAATTTTTCCGTAAGTTTTCGCTTGTTGTGTGCGAAAAGGAGAGCACGGACAAAACAATTTTTGATCATTTTATTATGATTTTCATGCCCTTCGTTTTTAAGTTCGTACATTTTCTGCACGTACATCATAACCATATCCGAAGTTGGGACTTGCTCGATGGCGCTTTCGTAAATCTGACAGCAATTCGTTATGCGATTTCTCAGCGAATGCTGCTTTTTTTCCAACTCCCTTTTCGCCAGCATGTCCCAAGTTTTTTCCGAATTCGGAAATTTGCTCACCAGGTCGCTAAAAGACAAATAAAACAAAACAAAAATAAATAAAACTTACTCGATAATTTTTGCTTGGAGTTTCTCAGTGAAATCGAATTCGCTGGCGATTTTCATAAGTTCGATACCAAAATCGGCTTCATTTACTTTTTGATCGACATTTCATAAATCACTTCTGCCAATCTACCGCACAGAACAGGATCAGTGATTGGTGTTTCTTCTTCATTTTTATCTTCTTTTTTAACGCTTTTTTCTAAAATGAATACAATAATTTATTAAGTTAAAACCTATAAATGCCAGTACATAATAATTTTAATAAAATTTGGAATTTTAGAACTAGAATTCATATATTTTAGCTTTAACCCTTTCGAGACAGCATCTGACTGCGCAGCACTTTTCCCCGACCGCTCCCAGCGCCCAGCAAAGCACAGAAAGCGACGAGTGATGCGATCAGTTTTTGCATGTCGCTAGCGCCACGGGAAGCGAAGGTATTAAATATCTTAGAGAGGCTTCCCGCAGTTTCCGCTGGGCAACTAAAGTCGCCTGCGGTCTCCTCAAAAGGGTTAATACACCCAACTTCTGCAGGTAGATTAATCTAAAATAATTACGTTGAGATAAATATTCTTTGCGCTTTTGAGCCGCATGATCCAATTCAAGACGAAAGCTTGCTTTGTAGATTTCTTTGGAATCTTTGTGGAGGTGAAGGCCGGTCAAAATGTATTTCCGAGCTTTATCGACGGAGGCGCAATGTCGAAATTCATATTCCGCTGCGAAAACGAATAAATCGGGTTTATCACCATGTCGGCTTATAAACTGATCTAAAATTTTACTTCCCCATGAATAAAACCTCTGAAAAAAAAAAGTAGTAAGAACCCAATTTGGCCATAATTTACATACGACTGATTTGCAAAATTTGATATACGAAAACCAAATGGTGACATCATCGGAGAAACGACGAATGGCCAAATTGAACAAATGGTTCACATGATTTGCTATAAGATAATCGATTTCGTCTTTTTTGCTGGTAGACCCTTTTCTAGACGTTTCTGCTTGAGTAAAAGCAAAAGATCCATCTCATACTGAATATAGCGCAGAGTGTCCTCCTTACATTTGGTCACCCTCGCCATTTTATACTCAAAATCTTTCTTCTTCTGCGAAATGACCCTAAAAATCAAATTTTAAACCTTAAATACAGAAAATGGTTTATTTTCATACTTGATCTCTTTTTTATCGAAGAGCTGCGACTTCTCCAGTAGCTCGAGCAGAGGGATCATATCCTCCGCTCGCATTTCCATAAATTCTGCCATTGTTCAAGTATAATAGACACAACACCAAAAAATAAAGTTTCTCAAAAATAAACATCAAACATGTTGCTCAAGTTGCTCATTTAAGGAAGGTTCTACTCTCTTGAAATGGTTGAAATGTAAACAATGTTGCCATAAGAGTACATATCGCGTTCTGTGTAGAGCATAATCGTTATCAAATCATATTGTTGATTATGATTACGATTAATGATTTAGTAATCATAATCATATTTTATAAGGATTTTCTAGAAAATCGTCTTCTATTTGCACTTTACTGAAAAATTCGTCATTTTTTTTACAATTTTACAAGAAAAGTTTAACTTTTAGGTAGATTTCTTTCAGAATCTATTGCAATGGGTGCATTTTTTTTACTAAAATTACAATTTTCTCAAAAAATCGTAAAAAATTACGAAAATACGGCAAAATTTATGAACTTTTTGGATAAGGTAGAAAAGGTAAACTTTTTGGTCCTTTTATTATGGTGGTCAACCTGATATTTGCCATAAAGATTTAAGATTTTTGATACTTCGAAGACTGAAGACGCCGGTTTTATTTTGTTTGCCTTCATAGTTCCTAATTTATAAATATTATTTTACATGATTGTTTTAAAAATTTAAATATTAATTTAATAATGGAGGAGCCATTGAAATTGATATTTTTTGATACTTTCTCTCATGAAAGCTCTGAGGTAATGTTTATATAATTTTAATTTATTCTAAAAATTGTTTTTAGGAAATCAATTTAGATTTAGTTCAATTTCCGAAACCTGTTTTCATCGGAGAAGTTCGGATAATTCCACTCGGAGCGAGAGTTCAGGCCGATTTTCCTGGCGGAGTCCGCTTAGGGTAAAATATCTGTGAGCTTTTGCGGCAATTTTGTTAATTTTTCTTTTCGATAGAGCGACGAATCCTTCGCAGTTTAAAATTGAGTTCTTCGTCAACGACCTTAGTAAACCAGGAGCATCGACTTTTGAAAATCTCGGTGCGATGACTATAATCAAAATGGGAACATACATTTTGAATATGATCATTCAAGGGTGAATATATTCTCTTTTTCTGCCCATAGATTTTAAGGGAACCCTAAGCTTTCAAGGGTTGTGGTCTTTCGCTGAAGAACAACCTCTTATGCCTGATTTGTCCCTTTTGACTTTAACCCTTTTGAGACCGCAGGCGACAGTTGCCATGCGCGCATGTCGTTTGGAGACGGCAGGCGACTTTAGTTGCCCAGCAAGAACTGCAGGAAGCCTCTACGATATTAATATCGCTTCCCGTGGCGCTAGTGACATGCAAAAGCAGGCCATCTGTTGGGGAAGAAATGAACTACGTGATGATCGCATCACTCGTCGCTTTCTGTGCTTTGCTGGGCGATGGGAGTGGTCAGGGAGAAGTGAGGGGATAAGTGCTGCGCCAGTAGCGCAGAGAATCCAGCGTCTGATGCGGTCTCGAAAGGGTTAACGCAGTTTCTTCTGTTTTTGATCTTATGTTTTATGTAAAATATTTAATTTAAAGCGTCCTATACCAACGGATGGTTTGGTCCTTCGTGGATGGTACACAACGATAACTCTCGCCGTTTATGGCGTTCTGACGAAAACGACTCCACCTGAGCCATCTCAGCCGGATATGGTTTCTTCTGTCGACTGGCTTCAACAGCAGGTGAATTTTAAATTCAGTTTCTTTTTTCAAGCACACTGCTTTTAAACCCAAAATATAATTAAAAACGAATAAAACGCTTGATGAATGATAATCCAAGCTTAAAAACGCATGAAGAAAATGCTTAATTTTAGCGTATTTTATACTTTTTGGTGAGGAAAGGTGTTTTTTTCTGTTTGATGCATGAGATGGAAGATGGGACGAGAGATATCATGGTGGAAGGTGGACATCACTACGCGAGCTACCCTCAGGATGAGGACGCTTATTCCGGCCAGGACTATCGCTCGCAATCATACGTCTGGCATCAGGTAAAACCTTTTTTTTTTTTTCCTATCTCTCAGGGTGACTAACCAAAAACCATTAAAATCCACTTTTAAATTTTGAATGCGAAATGAAAGGAATTGTGACATCTGTGACAGGAGTCGTACGAGACGCCAAAAGAGTCGTACGAGGGCGAAAACTGGGAAGTCAGGCAGGAGGAAAAACACTGGGAAAGGAGTAAAGAAAGGCATCAAGATAATTTCAGGTAATTTAAATTTTTGTTTATTATTTAATAAATGTGTAATTTAGGTATGAAAGGCGAGAAGAAAGAAGCCCTGAGTATGAAAGAACGCCGGAGTATGATGCCAGAGATTATAAAAATAGACGTTGGAATGAATGGAACCGTAAACGTCCCCATACACCTCCACCGCCTTCTTCTAGAGGTAAATTTTTAACTTCCTTAAAAAAGTTATTGTGATACCCTTGACGTAAGGTTTTTGGGGAAGGATCAATTCGAATATCGATCTTTACCGATCTCAACTTTGTCTGTTGTGCCGGCCGGCTGTTGTATTTTTCAGAACACTTTACGACCACAGTTTTCAACCGATTTTCACCAAATTTTCGTTAGTCGGTGAACAAGAAACTATCGAGGGCGATTTTTGAATTTTGAAAAAATGGCGGAGATATATCTGTTTGAAATTTAAAAAAATTCGCTGCAGCCGAATACTCGATTTTCTTCAAGTTTTCACTTAAGACTCCTTATATTTTTGACGAATTTTTGGTGTAAAAAAATTGCCACTTTTTATATATTATTTTATTAGTAGGGAGAAATTTTATACTTCTACCCATTACGAGCGGCACATCCGTAGGCCAAAGAGCCCATTATTTCTACCTTGCCACTTAGAAAACTTTTCGAAAATAAAGGACATAGAAAATTTTTCAGAAAAAAAATTTTAAAAAAGAAAACCCGGAAAATTTTTCAAAAGAAAAAAAAAACCCCGAAAAAAAAAACTTAGAAAATTTTTGACAAAAAAACTTCCCCCTCCGTTGTACTTCCCCTCCCTTATACTTCCCCTTCGTTATACTTTCGTTCCCTTATACTTCTTCCCATATACTTCCCCCTCCGTTATACTTCCCCCATATACTTCCCATATACTTCCCCTCCGTTATACTCCCCCATATACTTCCCCCTCCGTTATACTCCCCATATACTTCCCCCTCCGTTATACTCCCCCATATACTTCCCCCTCCGTTATACCCCCCCATATACTTCCCCCTCCGTTATACCCCCATATACTTTCCCCTCCGTTATACCCCCCATATACTTCCCCTCCGTTATACTCCCCCATATGCTTCCCCCCGTTATACTCCCCCATATACTTCACCCCCGTTATACTTCCCACTATACTCCTCCGTTATACCCCCCATATACTTCCCCCTCCGTTATACTTCCCCCCATACTTCCCCCATATACTTCCCCCTCCGTTATACTCCCCCATATGCTTCCCCCTCCGTTATACTCCCCCACATATACTTCCCCCCGTTATACTTCCCCCATATACTTCCCCTCCGTTATACTACCCCCATACTTCCCCCTCCGTTATACTCCCCCATATACTTCCCCTCCGTTATACCCCCCCATATACTTCCCCTCCGTTATACTCCCCCATATGCTTCCCTCCGTTATACTCCCCCACATATACTTCCCCCGTTATACTTCCACCATACTTCCCCTCCGTTATACTACCCCCATATACTTCCCCTCCGTTATACTTCCCCCACATACTTCCCCTCCGTTATACTTCCACCCACATAATTCCCCCTCCGTTATACTTCCCCACATACTTCCCCCTCCGTTATACTTCCCCCACATAATTCCCCCTCCGTTATACTTCCCCCACATACTTCCCCTCCGTTATACTTCCCCCTCCTATATTGTTACTTCTCTTAAGGAAGTTTTACTTACCCATATACTTCCTCCTCCGTTATACTCCCCCCTTATACTTTCCCCTCCGTTATACTTACCCCCATATACTTTCCCTCCGTTGTATGTCCCATCCGTTATACTTCCCCCTCCGTTGTATGTCCCATCCGTTATACTTCCCCCTCCGTTGTATGTCCCATCCGTTATACTTCCCCTCCTATATTGTTACTTATATGGGAAGTTTTACTTACCCATATACTTCCCCTCCGTTATACTCCCCCCCCCATATACTTCCCCCTCCGTTATACTTCCACCTAAGTTGTACTTCCCCCACATACTTCCCCCTCCGTTATGCTTCCCCCTCCTATATTGTTACTTCTCTTTAAGGAAGTTTTACTTACCCATATACTTCCTCCTCCGTTATACTTCCCCCATATACTTCTCCCACATACTTCCCCCTCCGTTGTATGTCCCCTCCGTTATACTTCCCCCTCTGTTATACTTCCCCCTCCTATATTGTTACTTCTCTTTAAGGAAGTTTTACTTACCCATATACTTCCCCCGTTACTTCCCCCTCCGTTATACTTCCCCACATACTACCCCTCCGTTATACTTCCCCCCCCATGTACTTCCCCTTTGTTATACTTCCCCCACATAATTTCCCTCCGTTCTACTTCCCCCTCTTATATTGTTACTTCTCTTTAAGGAAGTTCTTCAAACCAGTACTTTTCTAACTTTTTTTCTAAATTTAAAATTTTTTTCAGAAACTTCCCCGCAACAAGGGCAGTTTGAATCGATGTCGCCTGGCGATGTAGAGTCGATCTCCGAAGGTGACATCCCCGAGACAGAAGGCGTCGAAGAAAGCGGAAAATCACCATCGACGCCTCCAACTCAAGCATCCCCTCAGCAAAAAACTGGCGAACCTTTCGAGCCCATTCTTTCCGACGATGAAATCGTCGACGATCAGGTTAGACACTCCAAAAAAGTTTTCATTTTTTACAAATTTGCCTTCAGGATATGGAATATGACTTCAGCGAATTTACAGAAGACCCATTACAATCTTTCAATCCTTACAACAATCAAATACCGTTGTTGAAAAGCTTTATGGACCCAGCCATCACCATTTATGAATGGAAAACTTCTGAAATTTTAAAAACCACCGATGAAGATGGAGAAGCGCTTAAAAACTTAGTGAATTCAATTTCTGATCTTCATGAGAACAAAGGCGTTTGGGTCGAAACTGCCGAACAAGTGATAACCTGTATATCCAAATTACCGAAAGTCGCCACAGATGAACGTCAAGATATTTTGGATAAACTGATGACATGGGTCGCATTCGGGTTGAATTTTCAAGAAGCTTATGAACAACCACAGCCTGGATTGAAGCTGAGGCACATCAAAGCTGGAATCCGATTGGTCGAAACTTTGTCAAACTGCGGGCAAGAAATAGCGATGAAGATGATATACGAATCTGATGCGCAGAATAAACTTTTGGACTTATACCACGAAGATCATATGGCGCTAGTTATCAAATTGATGATTCTTCGTTCTTTAGATGCTACATTACGGTATCAAAAATGTGTTGAAAAATTCATCGAAAGTTACGACAGACTTTTAAATATGATTCAGGATAACCAACACGCCAGAGTCAAATATGCTTTGTGCGCTTTAATTCAAAAAATTCATTTTTACGATTTGCTCAAAAATTTGGACAAACAAGACGAATTATCACTATCAATGGAAGAGATCCTCAAAATATTTATAAACGCTCAAAAAATGCTGTCGCATCCAAAACGTTTTCTTCCAGTCGTACAATTTGAGATAATCAACGATTTCGACCCGTACAAAGCGATCTATAGCTACTTTCGACATTTCAACATAATACGGATTTTCATCAAACTTTTTTCTGAGAATATAAAAGTCGTGGCGCCTATCAACGGTTTGATATCGGAACTCCTAGATAGCGATGATGGCCTCAAATTTTTGGCGTCTTCTCCAGAAATTAATTCGTTGATACAACTTCTTTTGGGAAGTTCAAAAAATGAAGGGATAAATCCGACATTAGGGCTTCATTTAGCCTACAGGCTACAGGCTTTAAATTATTTAGACTCCATAAACAACATAAAAATCGACGCAGACAAACCAGAAATTATTGATAACATACAAGGACTATTTAATTTAACATTATCAAATCGGAAATATCGGAAAATCTGCTGTAGTTCATGTTTTAAGCCAAGGGACAAACATAGAAATTTTAATCGACATTTTAAAGACGAAAATCAACAAAAAAAGATCTCCAAGCCGCGGCTACATCACGGATTTGATCTCGTTGACAGTCAAATTTACATCCCACATTCCTTTTCTGCAGAAATACGCCGAAATTTTGACCCAACTCTGCTCAGAATACACCGAACTCGAAATCCAAAATTGGCTCCCCAACGAAAACCAATACGAAATAATCAAAAATCATGAAAACTGCTGTTCTTTACCTCCTGAGTTAATAACCGCGGTAAAAATCTTAAAGTATTCCTCAATACCGAAGCATGAAACTGATTTATTTAACAATTTTAAAAGCGACTTTACAGAATTAAAATATAAATTTAACATACTGCAGTTATATTCTAACGATGGGCTTTCCCATTTGACTTCTATTTTGTCTAAATTGAACAAACACTATGACCAACCTTATTTACATTCTTCGAGATTTATCGCCAGACATGGTTTATTGTTGCTATCGTTGGTTTTGCCGTCTGTTCAGCTAATAAGGAGGATGATAACATACGTTATTAATGTGAGAAATACAGATTTTAAAGATTTGACTGTTGTTACGGTCTTTCTGCGGACATATGCTTTGATGCAGGCGATACCGTTGAATGCTCAAGCGCACAATGATGCTGTGCGAGTCTGTAGAGAAATAATAGAAACGTTTTTGGCATTTACGCAGCCGGTGGAGATGTCGGAGAATGAAATGAATAAAAGTTTATGGACAGCGATGGTTTCCGAAGTTGTGAACTTCGCATCTGAGGTACCTTCAAACTTCATGCCTGGGTTGATGGTTCTTTCAGAACTTCTTCCGTTACCGTTGCCGATACAAGCGAATCTGAAGATGAGATATTTGTGAACATGAGACGTCTTTGGTCCGCCCATCTTCTTTCTTTAAGCTCAAACATCGAAACATGATATCAACATGTCTTCCAGCAGTTGCTACCGTTACTACAGCTTTAAGAAGAGTCTGCATCCAGCTATCAGACCTTGCTGCACCTACAGCTCTTTTAGTCGTCAAAAGTATCATCGAGGCTATCGACACAGAAAAAAACCCAATCCAAGTCGGGCGACAAATCAATTTCTTAGCTTCATTGATGAATCATGGAGTTATCAAAATCGCTTTTATACATTCGCTTAATGAAAAGAATGTGGCGAATTTTTCAAAGTGTTTTGAATCAAAAATAATCAGATACAAGAAGGGTTGAGTTCAGTTTGTCATTCAATTTTTGATACTGAAATCTTTTTGGTTCCTCCACCGCCTTCTAGTTCTGCGGAAACATTTTTAAGCTGTGCCATCCCTCCTAAGGAAGTGATCTTAAGTATTCTATCATCATGATAAATTGTCTAAATGATGCACATTTACAACATCATTGACTGTCATTCGATCTCTTATTCTTCTCACAGAACATGATTATGGCTTCTATCATCTAAAGAAGTAAGATTTTATCAATTTTTTTGTTATTGTTATCGTTTTTTTTAGTGTTTTGGAAAAACAGTCGGAAAATTTGATGTCGCTGGTCGCTCGGATTGAGAAGTTTGTGAAGGAAAATTGTTCTTCAGCGAAAGTCGAGTGGTCGCCTGAAAAACAAGAATGTCTTGCCCTCCTTTCCTCTTTACTCGAACTTTTCAGGAACCTTTTAAACCCTGAAGAAGCCGAGTATCATTTAAGAAATCACAAAATGGTCATTTCTGAGCTTGCGACTTATTAAAATGGCCGTCGGAGGATCATCCACTCTCGGTTATCGAAGAAATTTTAAAAGTACGATTTTTAATCATAAATGAAAGTAGTAACGTTTTATTTATAGAAAGTTGAAGATGATGGGCAACAAGGAATTGAACAGATTTTGTCGAGTTTGTCGGCATTCTTCGTTAAATTATCCGACCCAGAAAAGACTGCGGAAAAATTAGGTATTCTAATATATACAGGGTGGGCCAGTTAAACTGGTTAAATGGCAGAGACCCTCCTTTTAACCCTTTCGACACCGCAGGCGACTATAGTTGCCATGGCAGACTGCAGTGTCGCTTGGAGACTGCAGGCGACTTTAGTTGCCCAGCGGGAAGCCTCTCTAAGATATTTAATACCTTCGCCCTGTGGCGCTAGCGACATGCAAAAACTGGCCATCTGTTGGGGAAGAAATGAACTATGTGATGATCGCATTACTCTGCGCTTTGCTGCACTGGGAGCGGTCGGGAGAGTGAGGGTAAGGGCGGAGCTAACTCAGTGCTGCGCCAGTAGCGCAGAGGCATCACTCGTCGTTTTCTGCGCTTTGCTGGGCGCTGGGAGCGGTCGTGGAGAGTGAGGGGAAGGGCGGAGCTAACTCAGTGCTGCGCCAGTAGCGCAGAGGCATCACTCGTCGTTTCTGCGCTTTGCTGGGCGCTGGGAGCGGTCGGGAAGTGAGGCGAAGGGCGGAGCATACTCAGTGCGTGGTCTCGAAAGGGTTAATCTGATTTATGGAGTTTCTCTAAGGGAAAAAATCATGACTCCTAAACAGATTGAGAGTTCAGATTTACTTTGGTTATTTAAACCAAATTTTTTTTACTGGGACACCCTGCATATAATTTTTTTTATTTTCAGAAGTACCTGAACCGATTTTACCTCCACCTGAACCAATTTTGACCCAATTTTCTCTGCGGATGATTTTCACGAATGAAAGAGAAGAAGAGCGACTGACAGCGGCTTATTGGCTTTCAGCGCCAAATAATGATCCTGAACAAGAATCTGATCTAGTAAGCTGATTTAATTATTTTTCCAATCTAATTTTGAGTTAAGGTTTCTGTGGATTTGTATGAAATCGCTCGTGCGGATTTGGGAGTTGTCAATCTTTCCGAAGCGATCGCTCAGCTGTATGAAAGGAAGACTGAGACGTCCGAGGCTCAGGGTCAGAAAGTCAAAGTGAATAATGCAGCGAAAAAACCATTTATCGCTCCCGCTCGTGGAAGGGGAGGAATTCGCGGTGGGAACGTTAGAAGTTCGGATACTTTTCGATCCAGACCTCCAAACACATCTCGTCCTCCGTCGCTTCATGTTGACGATTTCGTCGCTTTAGAAACCTCAGGGACGGCTAACTACACGAAAACGGTTCCTCAGGATAAAACTCGCGGGAGAGGCAGAGGTCGTACATTCGGAATGGAAAGAGGGCGCTTCTATACATCACATCCATACCACAGAGAAGGTATTCTTCATCGAATTTTACCCCAAAAATTTAATTATTACTTACAGGTGAAATGTGGGAAAGAAATCAAGTTTATGGAAACGAAATGGTCGAAACTGGCGTCCGTTTTGGGCGAAGTCAACGTCCGCTGCTGCCGTGGGGATCGAAGGATCCTCGACCTCAACGTGGCCTCAACAGGCACATTCGTTTCTTCCAATCATAATTTTTTTAAACATTTCAAATTCTAGACATGTTTCATCTAGTCTTTCATTAAAACTTTTATATATTTTGCGTTCTATATGTAAATAGACACAGTTTAATGTACAGTAGGTAAAACATAATCATTCACCCCAAATTGGCCTACTAAGAAATTTTTATCTTTTTATCAAAATGCTAAAATATTTCAAAAACTTTCATTGTTTATCAAACTGTAAAATAATTTCTGTGTATATTTTTGTTTTATTGATATGTTTTGTGTATTTAAGTACATTTTTTCTTATTTATTTGTGTTTTTTGATCTCTAATCCCCTTCCCCATGTTAAGGCCTGCTGACCAATCATGTGTCTTTAGCATATTTAGGCCACGCCTACTGGCCAATCAAACCTCTTTAGCAATTTTAGGGCAGGTCTAATAATCGAACGTCTTTAGTGTATTTAGGCCATAAAAGATAAAATTTATTCGTTTTATTTGTGTTTTTTGATCTCTAATCCCCTTCCCCATGTCAAGCCATGCCTGCTGACCAATCAAGTGTCTTTAGCTCATTTAGGCCACGCCTACTGGCCAATCAAACCCCTTTTGCAATTTTAGGCCAGTCTAATAATTAAACGTCTTTAGTGTATTAGGCCATAAAATGTATTCGTTTTATTTGTGTTTTTTGAGCTTTTTGATCTAATCCCCTTTCCCATGACAAGCCATGCCTGCTGTCCAATCAAGTGTCTTTAGAATATTTAGGCCACGCCTTCTGGCCAATCAAACCCCTTTGGCAATTTTAGGCCAGGTCTAATAATCAATCGTCTTTAGTACATTTACGCTTTTGAGCTCTTTGATCTAATCCCCTTCCCCATGTTAAGCCATGCCTGCTGACCAATCAAGTGTCTTTAACATATTTGGGCCACGCCAAACGCCCGAGATCCCAAGATTCCATTCATTTAGATCCTTAAACTGGTCGGTGGGCGTGGCCTAAATACCCTAAAAGCCTATAATTGGTCAGTAGCCGCGGCCTAATTACGCTGTAGCCTTCGGTCACTAACAGACTGTGTAGAAAAGCTGCAACTTTTAAAAAAAAGGCGCCATAAATTTAAGACTCATCATTACCACTATTTTATCACAAAATCGATTAAATTTATGTTTTGTCTTGCTTAAAATAATATTTTATATGTGAAATCACATGCTATCCCTATGATACTACCCATATGATCCCTAAACTGGTCGATGGGCGTGGCCTAAATACCCTAAAGGCCTATGATTTGTCAGTAGGCGTGTCCTAATTACGCTGTAGCCCTTCCATTGGTCTCTCTGCCTGTGTGGTAAAGCTGCATCTTTTAAAAAAAGGCGCCAAAAATTGTAAGACTCATCCATCGAACTCATCATTACCACTTTTATATCACAAAATGGATGAAATTTATGTTTTTTTCATGCTAAAAATAATATTTTATTTGTGAAATCATATGCGCATTTTATATAATTAATTATATATTTTAAAAATGTTTTCCCCGTAAAATCCGGATCGCCTCTCCGGGTATCAAGTCACCCATGAAACTAGTTATGGCTTAATTATTCAGTCCGAGGAGATGGATTCTACACCTCAGGTAACAATTTTTAAATATATTAATTATCAAAAACGTCCCCAAAACACCTAAATGTGATATTTTGTCCATTTTAAATATTTTAAAGTAAAAATTCGATTGTAATCTTTGATCAAATAACCGGAAAGTTGATATAGTCGGCGAACGGTTTCCGCACTTCGGTCGACGGTGCAAAATGTCGGTAAGGTAAACTCGATGCGGCACACGTGGGATTATAAGTTCATTTTAAGTCCGATTTATAAAATATTTTGACTTTTCTTTCATATTTGTGTTAAATTTTTTAATTTTATAACTCTTTTATTTTTATTTTTTTCACCCTTTTTTGTGTTGATTTCTATATCCATCTTTTAAGGTTATTTATCCGTTTCCATGAATGTGGGTGGCGTGAAAATTTCCCCGAGTTCTTTTAGTTTTCTTTATTTTCATTAAAGCCAAGGAGCCAACATGGCCGTAAGTATATTTTCGAATTCTGGGGAATTTTTCTTTTTCTTTCGTTTTTGCGATGACGAAAAGTTCACTTTTTGCTTAGTCGTCGATTCGATAGTTTATGTATTTTGTTACTTTTCGTGTAAATATTTGTTTTTAGAATTATTTATTTTTGTTTAGAGTTAATTGAAATTATCCTTTTTTGCTGAATAAAGAGTTTAAAGATTTAAAACATATTTCATAAGTTGCGTTTTGTTGGTAGTTCCTTATTCTGAAAGTAAATTTAATGTCCCCCATTCTCTTTTTCCTTGTGGTTTTTCCATTTTATGATTCATTATAAATAAATCTCAATATTTTAAAAGTCTTTTGCATCCAGCTGGAAAAGGCCGTTTCTAAGGAACCCTCAAAATTGAAAATCATTCCTTTACTTTCTTATTTATAAACCTTGATTAAACTTAAGGGACACCTTTAAATTTAAGGGATACTTCAGATTTCCCTTCTTTCTAGCTTAAGAAGCTGCTCTTTATTTTAATCTGTTATATCGAGCTTCTTTAAATTGTCCCCAGATGATCAATATTTATTTCTTAAGCTTGTTTAATTCAGTGTTCGTAGGCCATCAAACCTTGGCATTGAATCAACAATTTTGCTCAAATCTTTTGTGACTAAACCGTTCCGATTATAATGTTAAGTTGAATCTGTTGCAGTCAGCTGTTTGATTCATAATTATTTAAAATACGGTTGATATCCTGTATTTGAACCTTCATTTTGAGATTTGATTTTTTTAAAAAATAAGCTACTTCGGTTCTTTCTCTTAAGCTGGCCTTACACGATCGGTTTTTTCGTCCGTTTTGTCCCGACGGCACAAACTGACGGAAAACCTGATCGTCTGAGGGCGAAAACCGTCGGTTTGGACGGCGAATAAAAAAAGAAAAACCCCCCTATTTTTACGAAATTCTCAAAAGTTTTACTTCGTTTTTTGATATAGAGGCCCCTACTTTTAAAGGAATTTAGAAGCTTTCTTCGGTTTTTAGACAGAGAAACCCTATTTTCACAGCATTTTCAAAAGTTTTCCTTTGTTTTTTGACAGATTATCCACACTTAAGGAGTTTTCCAAGATTTTTTTTAGAAGGATTTTTCACGAATTTTCCTCAATTTTGAGGCCTGAGAAGCTGCATATTCACAAGATTTTGCTGAGTTTTCCAAGGGTTTTTTGACTGAGAAACCCAATTTTTACAGGATTTTAAAGAATTTTCCCCAGTTTTTGACGGAGAACCCCTTCTCATGAATTTTCCTTGATTTTAAGGCCTGAGACATCACACTTTTAAAAGATTTTGGGGAGTTTTCTAAGGTTATTTTGACAAAGAAACCCTATTTTTACCAAACTTTCAGGAGTTTTATTTGGTTTTTTTAAAGTAAAAACCCCATTTTATACAGGATTTCTGGAATTACTAGATTTTTGATGGGTAAAAGGTTATCCCTGATGTCTTCTCGACAAGAACTAGGAGCTGATTCAAAACCGACAGTTTCCCCACCACTTACCGGGCGTCTTACCCGACGGTTTAAACCGATAAAAAGAGTGAACTTTTCATCAGTTAAAACCGACAATTTCCCCCACCATTTTTGGTCCGTTTTACCCGACGGTTTGGAACGACGAAAAAACCGATCGTGTAAGGTCGGCTGTACAACAATCCTTCCTCCCAGCCTCATTTTACTTTTTTTGCGGGGAAATTTCCTTCCTCCTTTGGGCATTTCTGCCAGTTTTTCAACTTAAAGCCCTGTTTTACTCGTTTTTGGGCAATCTTCCTATTTTTCCTGGTTCCTCTGCCCAATTTTAGGCCTAATTTTTTTTCTTAGGCTTTTTCCTTCATTTTTGCTCACGTTTTCTTTGGTTTTGAGCTCATAAACTCAGATATTAGGTTTCCATTGGGCATTTCCTCTTCAAAATCTACCAATAGCAATGAAGACTTAAAATTTTCTGCTTTTCAGAGCCTCCAGTTTGTTGATATTGACGAAAATGAAACGGAAGAAAAATTGTTAATCAACAGTATCCTCTCGAAAAAATCCAATAACCTCGAACTTCCTTGGACCGAACAAGAGGAGCCTTCAGCATGGAATCAACAGCAGCAGTTTGGTATGTTCAACCAAAAAAATTTCATTTTATTTCTTTTATCTTCATTCTTTTGATTCTAAAAATATGCACGGTACATTTTTCATTCGCACGCAAACATGAATGCACACAATTTTTATTTTGTCTTATTTAAAATTTTTTTTTAATAAAAAGGTTTTTTTTCTTTTATTTTTATTTTATAAGGTGTAGGGAATCGTCAAACGTATGCTTCATCGACCCCTTGGGTTCACATTATGTATTACACAGGTATTAATGTTTAAAGTTTAAAAGTTTTTCTTTTATATATTTTTTTCTTATTTTTTTTTTAAATTTTGCCCTTTTAAGAATATTAGGATAATTTATGGCATGTTTTTTAAGCTGCAAATGGCTTTTTTTGCATGGGGCATGATTCATTAGTGATCCTGGATATTTGCATTTACTTCATATGAAACTTTCCGCCTCTTTTTCTTAATTTTTGACCATTTCCCCCCCTAAAAATTTCAGTTTTTTGGCCCAGAAACCCTCATTTTTGTGGTATTCCTCAAGTTTTAGGTAATTTTCCTTGTTTCTAGCTAAATTTTCCCTCATTTTAGGGACTTTTCTTCCATTTTCGGCCCAGAAACCCTCATTTTCGTGGTATTACCCAATTTTTAGGTAATTTTCCCTGTTTCTAGCTAAATTTCCCCTGGTTCTAGCTAAATCTTCCCTCATTTTATGGATTTTTCTTCCATTTTCGGCCCAGAAAGCCTCATTTTCGTGGTATTCCTTAAGTTTTAGGTAATTTTCCCTGTTTCTAGCTAAATTTTTCCCTCATTTTAGGGACTTTTCTTCCATTTTCGGCCCCGAAGACCCCATTTTCGTGGTATTCCTCAATTTTTAGGTAATTTTCCCTGTTTCTAGCTAAATTTCCCCTGGTTCTAGCTAAATTTTCCCTCATTTTAGGGGTTTTTCTTGGTTTTTTGGCCCAGAAACCCTCATTTTTGTGGTATTCCACTATTTTTAGGTAATTTTCCTTGTTTCTAGCTAAATTTTCATTCATTTTAGGGATTTTCCTTCCATTTTCGGCCCCGAAACCCCCATTTTTGTGGTATTCCTCAATTTTTAGGTCATTTTCCCTGTTACTAGCTAAATTTTCCATCATTTTAGGGATTTTTTTTTTCCATTTGCGGCCTAGAAACCCCCATTTTCGTGGTATTCCTCAATTTGTAGGTAATTTTCCCTGTTTCTAGCTAAATTTTCCCTCATTCTAGGGGTTTTTCTTGGTTTTTTGGCCCAGAAACCCTCATTTTTGTGGTATTCCACTATTTTTAGGTAATTTTCCCTGTTTCTAGCTAAATTTTCCCTCATTCTAGGGGGTTTTCTTGGTTTTTTTGGCCCAGAAACCCTCATTTTTGTGGTATTCCTCAATTTTTAGGCAATTTTCCCTGTTTCTAGCTAAATTTTCCCTGTTTCTGGCTAAATTTACCCTCATTTTAGCGACTTTTTTTGGTTTTTGGACCCAAAGCCCTTTTTTTTATGTCATTTCTGCCCAATTTTAGGCATTCCACATTTTCACCCTTTTTTTGGGCCCTTTTTCCTTAAAAACTAATCCCGTTTTTTTCTGGCTTTTGTGGCCATTTTTTGTTATTTTGTCTGCGTATGTATTTCCACATTTTTGGACATTTATCTCGGTTTTTTGGCCGTTCCCTTTGATCTTGAGAAAGCCATAATATAAAAGTTGCCCAAATAGCCTCTGACTTATCTAATATGTAACTGATTTGTTTATTTTGATTAAGTCATTGTTGACTAAAATTCTAACAAACGAGATTTGTAAATAAAGAAGATATCTTGATATTAAGGATGATTCATTAAATTTTTGGGTAATTTCAGATGGAGAGACTGAAGTCTATGATGGAGGAGGAAACAACGAAGTGTACCCTATTCCGGTAGCACCGACTACCATACAGCAAATATATCATCCACCGGTGATACCTCCGATGGCGAATTTGGCGTTTGTCAATCCGCATCCGCCGTTCGGTATGCCACCTGCGCCGATAACATATCATCCGTCGATTTTTCCAGGACCGCGTGCCGCTAAACAAAGTCCGAAAAAACGCGTGAGAACTTTCCGGCGAATCCGCCGTATCCGCCGCAATATTCGATGCCGGTGTCGTATCAATATATGCCATCGCATCCGACGAGCTCGCCTGTTTATGTAACTGGGCCTCCGATGATGTATGCCGCTCCGCCTCATTATAATTATCCGGTTTATCAACCACCGATGCAGCAGCCTCCAATCCAAGAAGAGATTAAAATGCCCGAAATCGAAAAAGACGTTTATAAAAATGATTATCCACGTGTAGAAAAAATAAAATCTGTGCCTATAAACGCCATAAAAACCAATTTACCCGTGGCGAAAAAGAGAGAAGAAGTCAAAGAAGCGCCGAAAGAGATACCTAAAGAACCTGAGCAAAACCGTCGCCGCCAAAACCTGAAAAACCGTTGCCGCCGCCGCCGCAGCAACACCAACCACCCTCATGGGCTCAGATCGCCAAGAAAAACAACGACGAACAGCCAATCAAAACATGTGTAAACCACCAATGAATGCTGTTGCTGTCACCGCTCCGCCAATGCTTGAAATTAAAAATAAACAAAATTTCGAGCCAACGCCACTTCGTGATGAAGTCGACCCTCATTTACGCAAACTCGGAGGTAATAAAAGTTATAGCAGTAAACAGCATTTTGGCTCAGTTAATTATGTGTCTTATCTTCTTGAATTTTAACTTCCTTTTTTTTAGCCAAATCCATTAATTCCAATTATTTTCCTAGGATTAATCACAGATTCCTTAATCATTATTTTCCTATGATTAATCACTGATTCCTTAATCATTATTTTCCAATGATTAATCATTATTTTCCTATGATTAATCATTATTTTCCAATGATTAATCACAGATTCCTTAATCATTATTTTCCAATGATTAATTATTATTTTCCAATGATTAATCACAGATTCCTTAATCATTATTTTCCAATGATAAATCATTATTTTCCTAGGATTAATCACAGATTCCTTAATCATTATTTTCCTATGATTAATCACAGATTCCTTAATCATTATTTCCCAATGATTAATCATTGTTTTCCAATGATTAATCATTGTTTTCCAATGATTAATCATTGTTTTCCAATGATTAATCATTGTTGTCCAATGATTAATCATTGTTTTCCAATGATTAATCATTGTTTTCCAATGATTAATCATTGTTTTCCAATGATTAATCATTATTTTCCTAAGATTAATCACAGATTCCTTAATCATTATTTTCCTATGATTAATCACTGATTCCTTAATCATTATTTTCCAATGATTAATCATTATTTTCCTAGGATTAATCACAGATTCCTTAATCATTATTTTCCTATGATTAATCACTGATTCCTTAATCATTATTTTGCAATGATTAATCATTATTTTCCTAGGATTAATCACATATTCTTAATCATTATTTTCCTATGAGTAATCACAGATTCCTTAATCATTATTTTCCTATGATTAATCACAGATTCCTTAATCATTATTTTCCAATGATTAATCATTATTTTCCTAGGATTAATCACATATTCTTAATCATTATTTTCCTATGAGTAATCACAGATTCCTTAATCATTATTTTCCTATGATTAATCACAGATTCCTTAATCATTATTTTCCTATGATTAATCACAGATTCCTTAATCATTATTTTCCAATGATTAATCATTATTTTCCTAGGATTAATCATTATTTTCCTAGGATTAATCATTATTTTCCTAGGATTAATCACAGATTCCTTAATCATTATTTTCCTATGATTAATCATTATTTTCCTAGGATTAATCATTGTTTTCCTAGGATTAATCATTATTTTCCTATGATTAATCATTATTTTCCTAGGATTAATCATTATTTTCCTATGATTAATCACAGATTCCTTAATCATTATTTTCCTATGATTAATCACAGATTCCTTAATCATTATTTTCCAATGATTAATCATTATTTTCCTAGGATTAATCATTATTTTCCTAGGATTAATCACAGATTCCTTAATCATTATTTTCCTATGATTAATCACAGATTCCTGTAATTAATCACCACGTTCAGGTGATTAATCACAGCTTTCTGGGATTAATTACAGATTTCCTGTGATTAAGAGTTGATTCTTAATCATCTCTGTGATTAGGATTTTATTCTTAATCATACTCGTGAGGGTGATTTTATTCTTAATCATACTCGTGAGTGTGAGTTTGATTTTATTCTTAATCATACTCGTGAGTGTGATTTTAATCATACTTTTACTACGTGAATACGAATTTAATCTTATTCTTAATCAAAGAAAATATTCCTAAGATTTTGCCCATCTTTGAAATCAGAGTAAGAGCCAAAATGCCTGCCAACCTTAGCCTTTTAACCTAAAAAAAACTTAATCAACCTTTATTTTAGAGGTTCTCTCTAAATATACTTTGGATCACAAAAATGTCATTTTGACCCCCAGAGGGTTAAAAAATCCTTCAAATTACTGCTACATCAACGCCATACTTCAAGCTCTTTTGGCTTGCCCGGCATTCTACAATTTAATCAAAGTGATCGCCGATGTTAAAGAAGCGTCGCAGAAATTCCCCAAAATCGACAGACAAGGGAACCCTATGAAATCAAAAACACCCATCATAGATAGCATGTAAGTTTACTTAATTATTTAAAAAAAAAGACTAATTTTTGTTTTAGGATTCAGTTTATAAAAGAGTTCCCACCGGCGCCAGTGGCTCGTTTTAAACGTGATAGAGCTTTAGCTAGAAAGGAAAAAGAAGAAAACTCGTACGATTTGCCGAATTCAGGGCAGCCGTTTGAGCCGACCTATATCTACAAAATGCTTCGTGAGCTAAGAAGTGAAGATTCTTTTCATGAAGAAGGGAGACAGGAAGATGCTGAAGAGTTTCTATCACTTTTACTCAACAAGCTAAATGATGAGATGCTTGATGTAAGTTTTTTTTTTTAAATTTAAGTATTGTATTACCCTCTGGTATATTTGTCGGTTCCCCATTTTTCTTCTAATTTTGGCCATTTTCTGAAATTTTCTACCTTATTTTTCTCCGCCATTTCATAATCCCACAATGAACTTAAATTTGAACATTTTTTCAAATTTTTTATTCAAAATTGTGGTAAATTGAATATAAAATGACTAAACCTTGTTTTAAGGTGTCATTTTTCTTAATTTCTCCGAGAGTTGGTGCTCTATATTCAATATGGAACACCATAGTCAGTGTGAAATACATTTTTAATTAAATATTGTTAACCGTTTTGAGACCGCAGGCGACTTTAGTTGCCCAGCGGGAAGCCTCTCTAAGATATTTAATACCTTCGCTTCCCGTGGCGCTAGCGACATGCAAAAACTTTCCATCTGTTGGGGAAGAAATGAACTACGTGATGATCGCATCACTCGTCGCTTTCTGCGCTTTGTCGGGGAGAAGTGCTGCAGTAGCGCAGAGAATCCCGGCGTCAGACGTAGTCTCGAAAGGGTTAAAAATTCATAAAAATTGCAGAGTTTAATAAGTTGTCGGTTATCCAAAATGTCCTTCAATTCGCTGACTCTGCCATATTAATCTTCAGGATTGTTTTTTTCAGTTTTTTTTTATTTTAAAAACTATTTCAATCCTGTAACAATCAAAATGCTAGAAAAACCTCAATTTCTACTCAATCAGCAGAGTTGTAATACTCTCAAAATACAATTTTTTAAACTTCAGAAAACCGAATGGTCCAGCAGAGGTTGACAAATTGTCTGTTATCAAATATGTCCTTCAATTTGTTCCCTCTGCAATATCAATTTTTGAGCAATATTTTTTTAAAAATATTTTTTATAAATTTATTGTTCATACAGTTATTTTTAAAAGGTATAATTTGCAGAGTTTAATAAGTTGTTGGTTATCTAAAATGTCCTTCGATTCGCTGACTCTGCCATATTAAGCTTCAGTGTTGTTTTCTTTTCTGGTTTTTATAAATTAAAAACCTAAATTTAATTCTGAAACAAATTTTTTTAGTGGAAAATTAAAAAGGATTTAATAAAAAGTACTTGTTTGAAGAGCTTCCAACGAAAACTTCCTTAAAGAGAAGTATCTATATAGGAGGGGGAAGTATAACGGAGTGGGAAGTATATGGGAGGGGAAGTATAACGGAGGGGGAAGTATAAGGGAACGAAAGTATAACGGAAGGGAATACTGTAAGGGAATACGTACTGGTTTTTGAAGAGCTTCCAACGAAAACTTCTTTAAAGAGAAGTATCTATATAGGAGGGGGAAGTATAACGGAGTGGGAAGTATATGGGAGGGGAAGTATATGGGAGAGGGAAGTTTAAGTGAGGGGTCGTATAACGGAGGGGGAAGTATAAGGGAACGAAAGTATAAGGGAGGGAAAGTATAAAGGAGAATTTTCCAAGTTTGTTTTTTCGAAAAATTTTCCGGGTTTTTTTTTTTTTTTTTCTTTTTCTTTTTTTTTTTCGAAAAATTTTATTTCTTTTTGTGTCGAGGTAGAAATAATGGGCTCTTTGGCCTAGGGATGTGCCTCTCGTAATGGGTAGAAGTACGAAATTTCTCCCTACTAAAAATAAGGAAGTTAATAAATTAATAATTAAAAAGTGGCAATTTTTTTACACCAAAACTTCTTAAAAAATATAAGGAGTAATTGGTGAAAATTTGGTGAAAATCGGACCAACGGTTTGGCCGCAGCGAATTTTTTAAAATTTCAAACAGACATATCTCCGCCATTTTTTCGAAATTCAAAAATCGCTTTTGTTAGTTTTTCACCAACTAAAGAAAATTTGGTGAAAATCGGTTGAAAACTACGGCCGGCCGGCACCACTGACAAAGTTGAGATGGGTAAAGATCAATACTCTGACACTCCGAGGTCTGGAAGACCCTTCCCCAAAAACCAGTCGTCGAAGGTATCACAATAAAAAAATTTTTACTGCAGAGGTTGACAAATTGTCGGTTATCCAATATGTCCTTCAATTTGTTCCCTCTGCAACATTATTTTTGGAATAAGATTTCTCTGTATTGTTTATTATTAAACATTTATAAATCTTTGTTCCTACAAAAATGTTTTTATTGTATTAGCAGAGTTTGAAAGGTTGTTAGACCACTAAAATGTCTTTCGATTTAAACCCTCTGCCAAAATAATAGGAATCTAGTATTCATAATCTCTTTTGGTTATGATAACTTATGAATATCCTGACAAATTTTAAACAAACTTTGCTTTAAAGACGTTTTTTTTTCATTGTTTTTTAATTTTTTTCAGCTTCAAAAATTGGTCCAAGACCCTAAACCTGTGCTCAATGGTGACTTGACTGCAAACGGCGATGCTCATGGCGAAGAGGATTCTTGGAAGGTATGAAAACTTAATTTTTGGTTATCTGGAAATTTTTTTCGTAGGAGGTGACAACAAAAGGAAACCGTGTGACAAGAAGGGCGGAATTAGAGCGGACTCCGCTTTCCGACATTTTCCGAGGACAGCTCAGATCGAGCGTTCACAGGCCTGATATTTCATCTTCTTCAGATAACGTTCAACCATTTTTTACTCTTCAATTGGACATCGAGGTAATTTTTTAGAGCCAAAACATTCAGAAAACGTTGAAATCTTTCTTTTAGTCTTCTGAAACTGTAAGTGAAGCATTAGAGAAACTTGTCGGCCGATGCCTTGTGGAAGGAACTCCTTCCCACGACACCCAAATGTTCCAGCAGCAATCGTTGGACCAGCTTCCCTGCGTTCTCATTTTACATCTAAAATGTTTCCACTACCGACAGCAGACTCCCAGCAAAATAGTCAAATCTCTTCTTTTCCCAATAGACTTAAAACTCGACCAAAGTAAGTTTCAATTTATTTTTTATTATTTTTTATTAATTTCTTTTCAGAGTTGCTGTCCAGTAAGAATCAAAGCGCAGTAAAGGCCCGCCAGTATAAATTATTCGCAGGTAAGTCATTTTTTACGTTAAAACACCCCAAAAGCCAAACTTGAAATATTTTAGTTTTATTTTTAAGTGCGCCATTTTGGGATATATTAAACATTCATCACCGAGATTGCTTTATTGTTTATTTAGTATTACAATTAAGTGCTGGGATTTGATGAGACAGTTTTTTTTCTTCTTGTGGGCAATTTTCTCACCTTTTTTTAAACAGGATTTTCTGTCTCCTGAGACTTTTTGGTCATTAGGTCAAGAAACATTCTTACTATAGATAATTTATTTTTTATTTCATTTTTGGACTGAGAAACCACTTTTTAAGATGTTTTTTGGCGTTTTCCTCATTTTTTGGGGCCAAGAAACTGATGTTTTTTGGCGTTTTCCATGTTTTTTGGGGCCAAGAACTGATGGTTTTGGCGTTTTCCTCGTATTTTGGGGGCCAAGAAACTGATGTTTTTTGGCGTTTTCCTCATTTCTTGGGGCCAAGAAAATGACGTTTTTCTCATTTTTTGGGGCCAAGAAAATGATGTTTTTCTCATTTTTTGGGGCCAAGAAAATGATGTTTTCCTCATTTTTTTGGGGCCAAGAAAATGATGTTTTCCTCATTTTTTTGGGGCCAAGAAAATGATGTTTTCTGGCGTTTTTCTCGTTTTTTGGGACTAAGAAAATTATGTTTTCTGGCGTTTTCCTCATTTTTCGGGGCCAAGAAACTGATGTTTTCTGGCGTTTTCCTCATTTTTTTGGGGCCAAGAAACTGATGTTTTTTGGCGTTGTCCTCATTTTTTGGCAAGAAACTTATTTTTTCTGGCGTTTTTCTCATTTTTTGGGACCAAGAAACTGATGTTTTTTTTTTTTCGCGTTTTCCTCTTTTTTTGGGGCCAAGAAAATGATGTTTTCTTGCGTTTTCCTCATTTTTTGGGCCAAGAAAATGATGTTTTCTGGCGTTTTTCTCGGTTTTTGGGACCAAGAAAATGATTTTTTCTGGCGTTTTCCTAATTTTTTTGGGGCCAAGAAACTGATGTTTTTTTTTGTCGTTTTCCTCATTTTTTGGGACCTTGAAACTGATGTTTTTTGAGTTTTCCTCATTTTTGGGGGCCAAGAAACTGATGTTTTCTGGCGTTTTCCTCATTTTTTGGGGCCAAGAAACATCTTGCTATCGGATTTCTGCGAGGTTTTCTTTTTCGCCATAAAACCTCTCTTTTCAATAAATCAACTTCTAACTTAGTATTTTACAAATCATGTTTTCATAAATCTAAAATATATCTTTCCAGTTGTTTACCACGACGGTAAAGAGGCGACAAAGGGACATTACTTGACGGACGTCTTTTACCTCGGCGGCGGCGCCCCATCCTGGATCCGATACGACGACCCAACGGTCACCTACATAAACGAAAGCCAAGTACTTCAGCCGAAACCGCCTCGTGTACCGTATCTCCTTTACTACAGACGTGCCGACACGATCGGTCCCCAAAACCAAAATCTAGTCTCCAAGTCTTAAAAAGAAAAAAAAAATAGAAAAAAAATTTTCTTTTTTTTTTGGTAAATTTCAAAGTGCACTTAGAAAAACAAAATTTTTGTACAGTGTACATAATAATTCATCTGTGATCCCCTACTAGTTTCCCCCCTTTTTTTGTTCTTTTTTTTTAATATATTTTTTTAATTTTTTTCTTTATTTTGTGTGTGAGTGTGACTAGTGCCAAAAAAAGCTTTTCCCTTTTTTTAAAGCTTTTCGGCTACCAAGCCCTACGACTAAAATCGGGCCTAAATTTTTTAAAAATAATAAATTAGTGCCTTAGTAAATTTTTTTTCCTCCCCCGCCGTCCTCGCTCGCTTTTTTTAATCTTCAAGATATATATTATTGTGCTTTCCCTATATTTAAAAAACAAATAGTATGTAAATACTGTATATGTAAATAGGGTTCATTGTCTTCCTTTCTTTTCTTTCCCCCCGGGAAAACATCCCTTTGTTGTGTAATATAAATTTTTTTTAGTTTTCGGAGCCAGTTTTTTGTTTTTTGCTCCTGTATAAAAGGTTCCGTTTTACAAGGCCTCTCTTGAAAATCCTTGCTTTTTTTTTGAAATTTTTAGGTATTTTGGTTTTCATTTTTTTTTACCTAAAAAGCGGGTTATCCTTGAAAACTGAACTGAAGAGACTATTGTTCGGTGTTAAATACACTGTTGTTATACTGTGTGTTTTATATTTAAAAATATATATAATTAACTAATTTAAAATGAAAATGTTATTTTAAATTAAAAAAAATTTTTTCATAAAGTTTTTAAGATTTTTTTTTTTTTCTTTCTTTGTGTGGTAAGTCCTGACATTTTTAAGAAATGTAAGTTTTTTTAGTGTTTTTAGTGGTTAAAGCACACAATAATGTATTTAAATGAAAAAAATATATTGTTCGAAATATAAACGTTACATTAAAAAGAGTTCTTTTTTTTTTAACCTGAAAATTGGGAATAAATTAATGACGCTTTTTGAACGTGGAGGACTGGTTTGAAGAGCTTCCAATGAAAACTTTCGAGAAGTAACAATATAGGAGGGGGAAGTATAAAGGACGTACAACGGAGGGGGAAGTATAAGGGAACAAAATATAACGGAGGGTGAAGTTTTTTTTTTCGTAAAATTTTCGAAGTTTCTTTTTTCGAAAAATTGTCTAAGTTTTTTTTTTAATTGTCCGAGTTTCATTTTTCTGAAAAATTGTCTAAGTTTTTGCGCTTTTTTTTCTGAAAAATTTTCTTAGTTTCTATAGGTAGTTCTTTTTTTCGAAAAAGCAAATAAACGCCCTTGAATCCCTTAAAATGGCGTTATCTTCGGAAAAACAAAAGTACAATATACATGTTTGAAGAGCGTCCAACGAAAACTTCCTTAAAGAGAATTAACAATTTAGGAGGGGGAAGTATAACAGACGGGGTTGTAGAACGGAGGGGGAAGTATAAGGGAGAGGAAGTACAAGTCAGGGGAAGTATAACAGAGGGGGAAGGAGAAGGGAACGAAAGTATAAGGGTTACAAGTTAGTTTATTCGAAAAATTTTCTAAGTTTTTTTTTTTTTTTTTTTTTTTTTTTTGAAAAATTTTGCGAGTTTTTTTTTTAATTTTCCGGGTTTTCTTTTTAAATTTGGGTTTTTTTTTTTTTTTTTTTTTTAATTTTGCGAGTTTTTTTTTTTAATTTTTGGGTTTTCTTTTTTAAATTTGCGCTTTTTTTTCTTAATTTTCTGAGTTTTTTTTTTCGAAAAATTTTCTAAGTAGCAAGGTAGAAATAATGGGCTCTTTGGCCTACGGATGTGTCTCTCGCAATGGGTTGAATTATGAAATTTCTCCCTACTAAAAAAATAATAATTAAAAAGTGGCAATTTTTTTTCACGAAAAATTCATAAAAAATATAAGGAGTAATTGGTGAAAATCGGACCAACGGTTGGGCCGCAGCGAATTTTTTTAAATTTCAAACAGACAAATCTCCGCCATTTTTTCGAAATTCAAAAATCGCCCTTGTTTCTTCTTCACCGGCTAAAGAAATTTGGTGAAAATCGGATGAAAACTGTGGCCGTGAAGTGTTCCGGAAAAACTACGGCCGGCCGGCACCGCAGACAAAGTTGAGGTAAAAATCAATATTCGATTTGACCCTCCGGGGTCTGGAAGACCCTTCCCCAAAAACCCGACGTCGAGGGTATCAAATAACTTCTTTAAGGAAGTTTTAAAAAAACGAGGAAACTGCTTAAAAATCGGGTGAAACAGTAAAAAATGGCGGAGATCTGTCTGCCTAAAATGTTTTGAAAAAACGTGCAACAAGTTCGAAGTCTCGTAAAATGGGGTCTTCTAGCTCGAAAAACTCAGGGAACTGCGCAAAAATCTGATAAAACGCGAATTTTTGTTTGGGAAACTCAAATTTGGTAAAACTGCCGTTTTTCTGCTGAAAAATCTTATACAAAAACAAAATGGCGTTCAGCAAAAACAGGTTAAGATGCCCCAAAATGGGGTTTTTATTTCTTTTTTCTTGTTAAAAGTTCTTCCGAGAATTGATATGGTCGAAAAAATGTTTTAAAACTTCCGTAGTTGGAAAAACACAGATTTGAATCTTTGGATTAATTAATCCCATACAGATTGACACGATAGTTAAAAGGGAGTGCCTTCCTCAAGACGTCATTTTTGTTAATTAATTTTAAAAAAAGGATTAATCCCTCAAGAATCATTTCTGTAATCTTCAAAATCCAGGGTGTTAACATAAAACAGAAAGGTCCTTAAGCCACCCATGGCGTTTATGTTTGGCCACTTGAGAAATCGGCTTTTTAAACTTATCCAGGTGGCTTTGAATCAACAAGCTTGATAATAAATATGGGAGAGAAAAAAAAAATATGAAAATGTACATTTCTAATGATGATTCAGGTGGACAGATATGGCTTATAATCGCATTTTTTAAAAGTTAAATCAGCCCGATTGGTGGGAAAATAAACATAACCTGGAGGGAGACATCGTGAGCCTGACGGAAAACGCCAAAAAAACATGTGTCAACTCTCATATTTTATTGACCACGACCGGTTTCGGCTTCAATAAAAAGCCATCTTCAGTTGGTGTTTAAATTTTTTAGTCATTAAATTTTACGGCCACAGTTTTCAACCGATTTTCACCAAATTTTCTTTAGTCGGTGAACAAGAAACTAACGAGGGGATTTTTGAATTTCGAAAAAATGGCGGAGATAAGAAAATTTTTCAGAAAAAAAAGCGCAAATTTAAAAAAGAAAACCCGGAAAATTTTTCGAAAAAAAAAATCGGAAAATTAAAAAAATAAAATAAAATAAAATTTTTCGGAAAATTAAAAAAGTGAAAATTTTTCAAAAAAAACTTAGAAATTTTCTTGAAAAACATAGAAAATTTTTCGAAAAAAAAACTTGGAAAATTTTCGAAAAAAAGAAAGCTTGGAAAATTTTTCAACAAAAACAAAAAAACTTCCCCCTCGTTTATACTTTCTCCCCCTTCGTTATACTTTCGTTCCCATATACTTCCCCTTCCGTTATACTTCCCCTCCGTTATACTTCCCCTCCTATATTGTTACTTCTCTTTAAGGAAGTTTTCGTTAGAAGCTCTTCAAACAAGTACTTTCAAAACATTTTAGGCAGACAGATCTCCGCAATTTTTTACTGTTTCACCCGATTTTTAAGCAGTTTCCTCCCCTCCCCCTCCCACGTTTTCTCCACCAGCTCCCACTTTTTAGTAAAAAAAGAGTATTTTTCCAGGTTTGCGGGCATTTTCCTCCTATAAACCGCCAGTTTTACCCGATTTTAGGGTATTTTCCTCGTTAGGAAGTCCCATTTCTCGAGATTTCAGATCTTTTTCTTCGCTTTTTCCGCCCCCAAACCCCCAATTTTTACCCTTAAAATCGTTGGATCAAAACGCCCAGAAAAATTATCTTTCTTTGCAGAAACGAAGGGTTTTTCCAGAGAATCTGGGCCAAAATTAGCGTGATAATTAGTCCATTTTTTTAAAAACTCCCATCTTTTTTCAAATAATTCTGTCCCCCCAAATAGACCAGAAAAAACCCGAAGGAGTGGTCGAGGACCGATTCGTATCAAAATGAGTGACAAGTGTTTTTTACCATAAATCTTCATTTCCTGTCAGAAACTTTTTTTTTTTCTTTTTAAGGATCTCAAGATTTTTCTCGATTAAAATCAAAATGTGGAGAAAAGTGGGAGAGAAAAAAAAGTATAAATAAAAGTAATAGAGTGTGTAAAGGTGACAATTACATTTGACACGGGATGCCAGGTGTTGAAGGCGACTTTTCAAATGAGAGAGAAGCCGAGGAAGAAAGAGATCGATGCCTTCTATATTTTGAAACTTCCCCAAAATCGTTTGTCTGCCTCCGATCATTCAAGAAAATTTAATTTTTAGCCAATGAAATCTTCGCACGGATGGAAATCGTTCATAGAAAAAAAACCCGTCGGGGGGAACCCTTTAGCCTGAAAGATTTTTTTTGTGACAGAAAAAACACCCCACGCCCTTTCCGTTTGTCCAAGTTGTCAAAATAAATCAAACAAGTGTTTCAATTTTTTAGTCTAGTAACACTAACACATTTTTTAAACAGAATTGTATTACTCTCCATTTACGTTTTTTGTTGGAAGGTTCTTCCTCCGATTAATGATTTTTCGGAAAACTCCACAATTTTCATCGGATTTTCAACCTTTTCATGGAATCTTCTTTTAACTTCCTTAAAGAAGTTATTGTGATACCCTCGACGTCGGGTTTTTGGGGAAGGTTCTTTCAGACCCCGAAGGGCCAAATCGAATATTGATCTTTACCGATTCAACGTTGTCTGTGGTGCCGGCCGGCCGTCCGTAGCATTTTTTTTCGGAACACTTTACGGCCACAATTTTCAAACGATTTTCACCAAATTTTCGAAAAAAAGAACATTTTTCGAAAAAAAAAAAAAAAAAAAAAAAAAACTCGGAAAATTGAAAAACATAGAAAATTTTTCGCAAAAAAAAACTTCCCCCTCCGTCATACTTCCCCCTTTTTTGTACTTCCCCCTCCGTTTTACTTCCCCTCCCTTATACCTCCCCTCCTTTATACTTCCCCCTCCTATATTTTTACTTCTCTTTAAGGAAGTTTTCGTTGGAAGCTCTTCAAACTAGTAGATAATTTGAAATCGTCTTAAAAATTTTGTAAGGTTTTTACGAAATTCCCTAAAATGGCGGAGATTTTGCCAAATAAGCAGTTTTCTCTTCATGGGAGGGGAAGTATAACGGAGGGGGAAGTACAAAAGGGGGAAGTGCAAAGGAGGGGGAAGTATAACGGAGGGAGAATTTTTTTAATCAAGGAGAGACCCTTTTATTTCGATTTGGAGAAGTTTTTTCACCATCTCCGCCCGATTCTAAGCTGTTTTCCTCACCTTTTTGGCTAGAGGGACCCCTTTTTCTTCATTTTTTGCGCAGTTTTCTCGTTTTCTCACCCATGGATCCCCCCATTTTGCCCGATTTTAAGCTGTTTTTCTCACCTTTTTGGCCATAGGGACCCCTTTTTCTTGATTTTTGCGCAGTTTTCTCACCCAAGGATCCTCCATTTTACCTGATTTTAAGCAGTTTTCTCGTTTTCTCACCCAAGGATCCTCCATTTTGCCTGATTTTAAGCAGTTTTCCTTACCTTTTTGGCCAGAGGGACCCCTTTTTCATGATTTTTGCGCAGTTTTCTCGTTTTCTCACCCAAGGATCCTCCATTTTGCCTGATTTTAAGCAGTTTTCCTTACCTTTTTGGCCAGAGGGACCCCTTTTTCATGATTTTTGCGCAGTTTTCTCGTTTTCTCACCCAAGGATCCTCCATTTTGCCTGATTTTAAGCAGTTTTCCTTACCTTTTTGGCCAGAGGGACCCCTTTTTCATGATTTTTGCGCAGTTTTCTCGTTTTCTCACCCAAGGATCCTCCATTTTGCCTGATTTTAAGCAGTTTTCTCGTTTTCTCACCCAAGGATCCTCCATTTTGCCCGATTTTAAGCAGTTTTCCTTACCTTTTTGGCCAGAGGGACCCCTTTTTCATGATTTTTGCGCAGTTTTCTCGTTTTCTCACCCAAGGATCCTCCATTTTGCCTGATTTTAAGCAGTTTTCTCGTTTTCTCACCCAAGGATCCTCCATTTTGCCTGATTTTAAGCAGTTTTCCTCACCTTTTTGGCCAAAGGGACCCCTTTTTCATGATTTTTGCGCAGTTTTCTCGTTTTCTCACCCAAGGATCCTCCATTTTGCCTGATTTTAAGCAGTTTTCCTCACCTTTTTGGGCAGAGGGACCCCTTTTTCACGATTTTAAGCAGTTTTCTCGTTTTTCATCATGAATCTCCCATGTTTACCAATTTTTAAAAAAAATTTCCCCTCTTTTGAGAAATTTCCCGTCATGTCATTTTTTTAAATTCTTGGGCACGAGTTTGATGCGCGTAATCCGGTAGTTAAGCCAACAAAGAGACTCCTTGTTTTTCGCCCATGGAGGCTCCCGAATCTAATGTTGAGTGTAATGGACATAAAGAGAGATGTAAATCTAAATCTATTTAGCAGCGGACAATTTGAAAGATCAGAGAGCCCCAGGGTTGCCTGAGGGTCAGCATGACCTAAAAATCGCCGATTCTCAAATGGCAGAATTCATGGCGCATTCGTCGACGGAGAGAGAGGGGACACTTAAACGAATTAACGAAGGGTGGAAAAAGGGATAGGAAATACTTGGGGCCACCTACATCTGTTTCTTGTAATAATTAGGAGTTTACTTTCATCCACGCCGACAGTCTACGGGCGTCTGTTTCCTTATAAAATATCGGAAATCCGGGTGTGCTCTAAATCATGGGGAATCGGCAAAGACTTTAGACACAAATTTAGTTTTATGGCGCCATTTGCTTCTTTACGAGTAGACCTCAAGAGCTACTTGATTTCAAACTTCATTTGCAATCCTTGATTTGGACCAGCTGAGTGCAATAGACTTGTGAAGTTTAGGGTAATTTATAATCAGATTATATTGCTGTAGCATTTTGGACGTCGACTTATTCGCCCTTTAAGCTGGAGCCCACAGGAAAAAACTTTTCCCTCCGTTATACTTCCTATCTTTTATACTTTCCCCTTCGTTATACTTCCTCTTCTGTTATACTCTGCCTCCCTTTTACTTTCCCCTCGTTATACTTCCTCTTCTGTTATACTCTGCCTCCCTTTTACTTCCCCCTCCGTTATACTTCCCCTCCGTTATACTTGCTCTTCTGTTATACTTCCTATTCTGTTATACTTCCCCTCCCTTTTACTTCCCCCTCCGTTATACTTCCCCTCATTTATACTTCCTCCTCCGTTATACTTGCTCTTCTGTTACTTCCCCTCCCTTTTACTTCCCCCTCATTTATACTTCCCCCTCCTATATTTTTACTTCTCTTCAAGCAAGTACTGTTATCAGCTTCCAGAGGCTGGAAAGATTGTCCCTGGATGGGAGTTTGTTGTGTCCTCTCAGCAGACCCACGAAGATGCGGACATTGGCTCTAGCTGAGTGCGACGAATTGCTGGAGACCTGCTGAATGAGCACCACAACCTTCTCATTCAGCAGGTCTGCAGTTTGTTGTGTCCTCTCTGCAGACCCACGAAGATGCGGACATTGGCTCTAGCTGAGTGCGACAAATTCCTGGAGACCTGCTGAATGAGCACCACAACCTGCTCATTCAGCAGGTCTGCAGTTTATTGTGTCCTCTCTGCAGACTCACGAAGATGCGGACATTGGCTCTAGCTGAGTGCGATGAATTGCTGCAGACCTGCTAAATGAGCACCACAACCTGCTTCAGCAGGTCTGCAGTTTGTTGTGTCTTCTCTGCAGACTCACGAAGATGCGGACATTGGCTCTAGCTGAGTGCGACGAATTGCTGGAGACCTGCTGAATGAGCAGGTTGTGATGCTCATTCAGCAGGTCTGCAGTGAATTCTAGCTTTTATCAGGGGAACCTTGCCTACGACACCTCAGGGTCTATTGTGCTCCCTTCTGAGTGAATCAGGGCTCCCGGGGCAGCCTTAGGCTTTTTATTAGCAGCCAGAGGCTGAATAGCTCGTTTAGAAGTCCAATCTTGCTCGATGAAGCAGGAAAGGACATGCTCCACCGTTTCCTTCTCCTCCAGACAGAAACGGCACATGCTGCATTCCTTTGAAGGTGTTGTTGGAGTCTGTGCGTACTACCAGCAGACCATTGGTTTTACCCTGTGCAGGTCCGCCGTGAATCTTGATCATATCGGTTTTCCAAGGTCGTCGACGTGTGCAGATGAAGTATCAAATCAAAGAGCTCTTCAAGTTGAGATAGACTTGTAAAGAAGCGATACCCTCGACGTTTAGGCGCCTTTTATTGACATTTGAGTATCAACGATCGGGCCGCCGTTTAACGTTTGACATGCCGAGTCTTAAGAATAAAAAGAAAGTAGAAGCCCACGTCTTTTCATTCCAGAAACCCATCGGGGGGGATTTCAAGTCATTGAATAAACACTTGAATAAAACTTGTGTCGATTTTTTCTTCGGATATCACGTCTCACACTTGAGGGCTAAGGGCTTTCACCCAGACCACCTACGGCCATTGCCGACCCGTGCCGGACTTCTGGAGACGGAGACCTGCTGAATGAGCACCACAACCTGCTCATTCAGCAGGTCTGCAGTTTGTTGTCCTCTCTACAGACTCACGAAGATG
>JACGAQ010002507.1:0-40218 GCA_014119065.1 Orius insidiosus
AAAACGGTTTCAAAAAATTGAAAAAGTAAATTTGGAACTAGGAGATAACAATGGTTCAGAAGGTAACTGTTATGAGCGATAGTCTTATTGTGGTGAGAGCTGAGAGAAATGTATGGGCGCCCAGCCTATTGATGTGAAGGTGAGGATTCAATGGGCGCCCAAACAAGTCGATCTCGACTTCACGGAGAAACTTGTTAACGGGAACGCCGTGGGATTGTGTAACTTCGGACGGTAATCGTTTTCCATCCGTACTAATGTAATCGTATGTAAATGTAAATGTGAATCGTATAAGGCCTTTTTTTTCTTTTCTGCTTTTTCTTTGAGGAGCTCCAGCTGAGTTTTTCGTCCACAAAAAATTTCGGTAAAGGTCGCGTTCCAACCTAGATTCACAGCTAGTAATTTTTATTTTATTTCCTCTATGTTGTATTAAATTAAGAAATAAAATGTTCCAATTTCCAAGTACTATTTAGAGGCGACTTGATGGCTGTACGCGCTTCGATGGGTTTCTAGGGGGAAGACCCCAAATTGAAACCTAAGGACCTAAATGGAATTTTCCGATGGGAAAAAACCACTGACGCCAGGGTGATAATAACTGTTTAGTTGAAATCCGTCGTAAAAACTCAAAAATATTAAGACATTTGCTTCAAAAAGTATTTGTTAAGCCTTAATCTAACTCTTAAAAATTTAATTAAATTATATTTCCACTAGAGCCTTTCCGATTTTCACTACTGTTGGTGGTCTTCGCGGTGGGTATAGCAGAAGGATCCGTGGAGCGATCGTACGATGATTCGTGGAACTAAATAGATTTCAGGATCCAACTACAGTAGCCAAGCGCTCTCTGGTAACCATCAAACTTTTAAGGGAAAATACCATGGTGGGTGTCACAATAACTTCTCTTTAATTGTGGCAAAAAATAAGCGAAAGATGGTTCAACAAAACGTCTAAATTCTCTAGATTTTAAGCCCCCAAAAACTTAATGTAGGGGCATTTTTCTTCCAATTTATTCTAGTCATACAAGATAGTCATTTACGATATTGTTTAATTTTTCACTCAGCCTTTTCTTTATCATCATAATAAAATTTTATGTTGAAATGAAGAGATTTTTATGATATATGACATTTTTAACTTGATTTTCTAATAAAGTTCGTCATAATAAATCAGGAATGACGCAAGTTCCACACGAGAAAAATTGTTAGAGAGAGGGGAGACCACCTTATGAAGGGAAAATTTTTTGAAAACGAGCCCTGTAGATTGATTTCTGTGTCGCTAATACTAATTTCTCAATTAAGTAGTTAAAGTTGTTTGGACGGTCAACCCACCTAAAAGGACCAGTTGGTAAGACTTAAATTAAAGCCTCTGATCAACCTCCATATAAAACGAAGACTTTAGGGAGGTTTTCTCTTCTTTAAGCTTAATTATCCGTTAACCATTTAGGGGACCAACTATGTATTGTTGTTCCAACGGGTGCTTAAGATAGAAGATCAACCCCCCCCCCCCCCCCATTTTTTTTTCAATTAAGTATGTTAATCCTGAATTTTAACCGTTTCTCCTTGGGGATAAGTAGCAATTGATTTCTTTAGAAACTCGAACGCAAAATAAATATTTTGGTGTATTCTTTTTATCCTAGTAGGTATAATCCATAATCCTTCACGTCATAATAAATATTTTGATGCTCTGGTCTGGAGCTGCCCCTGATGGGAACTTCCTTAAAGTAGGGCATTTTGTTTTTCTTAATCGAAAGCTGATCAGTGATCTTTACCGATCATGAGGTTATCTGTGGTACGCCGCCGTCCGTCCGCCGCATTTTTCAGGAACACTTCACCATGTCCGCATTTTTCAGTATCGAGGTAGAAAAAACTGAAGTCTTCGCCCAGCCAGGCCTTTACGGAAGGGGCTTGAACAGCCCAAATTTCTCCCTAATATCGAATTTATCCCCTCCATTTTTGATAATTTCTCCGCATAGAAGATTCTGTGAAAATTGGGTGAAAATAGGATGAAAATTTCGTCCGTGAAGTTTTCCGGACTTTTTTGGGGGGAGGGGGGACTGCTAATTTTTCAACAATTTACAACTCCTAGATGAATTTAAGCACTTTAAAAAACCACATTTAACTTTTTGAATTTTCCGGCCTCTAGAAAATTGCAGAATTTGTCCAAAATGAGCAAGTTTCTCTTTATTTTATTGCCCTTCGTTTATATTTGTAGTATTACCTTCAGGCTTTTCGGTGATATCTTTTCGTAAGTAGCCCAATTCAATGTTTGGAGCTGTTACTTCAACGCTGTTGTAAAGTTCGACAAAGTCTAAAATGCTATCTTCCTAAAAAACGAAAATTTTGAAAAGTAAGAAAAAAATTTTGTGAAGAGACAAACCTGGAAGTCTCTACTCGATCTTGTGCTATTTCCTTCTTCACTGCAGTCAAACTAAAATAAAAATGAAAATTATAAGAATGATGATTCCACAAGATGAACTCAGTTTACCTGTGGGCACTGTTCAGAGCATATCATAAGCATGCAGGTATAGTGAACGATTTGTGTGTCGGGGAAAGAAAAGGCTGGAAAAGCTGTGGCCCAGTGACCATCGTCAACCAGCTTGAGGGAAGGGACGAGTCCGGGATCTGTCGAACAACCTCTTTCATCAGTCAAACTTTGCATCCCTCCTCGCCCGTCATTGACTTTACAATCAACCGGCTTTCCAGTAATACCCTCTAAAACCGAAAAAAAAAAGTTAAAGAAAAGTTTAAAGAAATTAAATTTACTAACCAGGAAGAGCGATATAAACTGATAAAGTAGTATGTTCGCCAACGCTAAGTGAATTTGAAGGGCTGAATGTTGAAATGGCCGAACCTCGAACTTCAAGCCAAGCACGCCCTGGGGGATCGTCCGTTAAGTCTTCCTTCATCATCCTTCCCGTCCTGCATTTTATTTCATCAAAACAAATTTCAACAAATCATAATTTTCACCTTTTCGTTTTGGCGTTGATTGTCAATAGATCGGTCCCCAAAGAACATTTGACGATTATCGTCGGATCGGTCACTTGCTGAACTGCTTCTGACATTTGCACGTTGAGGGACCCCGAAAAAAATAACAAGCCGTTTTCCTAAAAGTAAAATTCCATAATTATTTAAACAATTATTTTAAGTATCGTAGTTTTAGAGCTCGTTTTAACTTTAAATAGCTTGGTTCCAGCCACTCAAACAGCCTAATTATACTCTGAAATTACTGTTATCTATAATATTTTTGTAGTGGGAAACAGAACAATTCAATCACCAAATGCGGGTGGGAACTTCCTCTTCGAGCGCTCACAGCCCTTACAGGGGGAACTACTTTTTTGGAAAATGTAATGACGAATGGCGTTTTAGTAGTTCTTCTAATTAGAACTTTGTCTCCGGAGACTTAAAAGCGAAATAGCAAAATTATCTTTTTGGGGAGCGGCGGAACGCTACCAAGCACTGAAAATTCGAAAACTAGACCAAAACAATAGGGGAGGGAACTTCTACTACCTTGATTAGTTTACGAGTTAGCCGCAAAGGGACACCCTGTATATTAATTGTCTTTTGTTAAACAAATTCTCTTAAAAGCATTAAAACAAAATTTTTAGTACCTTGGAAATTCTAAGGGAACAGATTTTCGGGTCTAGAGTGAAAAAAACTGTTTTTTCGCTCGAGGCTCTTTTGTTAAGACAGTTAGTGCCCTTTGACGTTATCACGCCTGAGAAATCATTTTCAAACATCATCGTTACATTAACGGCATTTTCAGTACAGCTACTTTCTACGTCTAAAAGCAAAATTGTTGAGGATTAGTTTAAGCTTTAAAGAAAACTTACTTAAAATTTTATTTTTTAAAGCTGTCGCGTTGAGGAAACAGATGAGAAGTATCTCTCCCATCCAGAGCAGTCGTACGGTCATCTGAAAAATAAAAATTAAGTCATTAAAATCAAAGGTGGGAAGAAATTGAAAGGGCGAAGGAGGAGTTTTAATGAAAGAAACGTTCCTGTCTTTGTGACCTTGGGTACCGTTTCCGTTACCTCACGATTCCGTTGCCGTTTAGGTATCTAATCTTATCACTCGATCCAACGTGTTCTCTCGGCTTACCGTGAGAGATTTAAAACTTCTTAATCCGACCCCGGCCGTTTTTTTTTCTTCTTCTTCCTCGAAAAAATACGGGAATTATTACGGATTGTGTGAGTCACGACTTGTGTGAAAAACAATTCTTCTGTTATGTAAATAAGGAGGGTCAATTTTTTAAAAATGAGATTACTTTTGACCCTCTTTTCATCAGGAATGATTCTTTTTATCCAGAAACTATAATTTTTTTTTATTCAACCTCTTTTTGGCAAACCTCTGACCTTTAGAACTTCAATTATGATTATTGATGAGTTAACCCAGATCTTCGACGATTTTGTGTAATTTTGACTTCTTTTGGACTGATTTTATTTTTAAAAAATAACAAGACACCAGTTTTGGGCCCTACAGGCATATTCCTTACACAATCCAGAGCTCTAAAAAAAGGAAAATATCCAGACTTCAAATAAAGACTAATGTATCCAGCTGATATAAATTTACTCTCAATATTTGTTATCTACCCGTCATTATAATTCAGCCGGCAGGAAACCTTTTATCAGAATTTTCGGCCATTTTCCTCGGTTTTTGTCCAAGTAACCTCTTTAGAGTTTTTGGAAGGTTTTGTCGGTTTTTCCCGCAGAAAACCTAATTTTATCTGGCTTTTCAGTTTTCCTCGGTTTTTGCCCAAGAAATTTCCCTTTTGTCAGAATTTTTGGTTTTTCTGTCAGGGAACCTAATATTAACTGGATTCTCGGGCGTTTTCTCGGCTTTTTTCCGCGAAGAAAACCCTTTTAACTAGACTTTTAGAAGGAAACCTTTTATGAGAATTTTCGGCCGTTTTCCTCGGTTTTTGTCCAAGTAACCTCTCTAGAGTTTTGGAAGGTTTTTTCGGTTTTTCTGGCAGAAAACCTAATTTTAACTGAATTTTTCAGTTTTCCTCGGTTTTTGCCCAAGAAATTTCCCATTTTTCAGGATTTTTGGTTTCTCTGTCAGGGGACCTAATAATAATTAATTTTCTTGGCTTTTTTCCCCGAAGAAAACCCTTTTAACTGGACTTTTAGAAGTTTTCCTCTTTTTTTTTGTAGAGAAAACTTCTTTAAAACGGTATTTTCGGGTATTTTCCTATAAAAGATTTTATGAGACTATAAAAATATATTTTATTTCTTTAAGCTATGTTTTCAGATCGAGCTCGTTAACAACGATAATTAAGTAAATCTTTAGGATTTTAAGAGTAATAAAATTTTATTTCTTTAGATAGGTATCAAAAACAGAAGAAGGAGATTAGATAAGTCCTTAGGCATGAGTGTGGCCCGTCGGAATGCCCGTTATATCTAAACAGTTAGACCTAGCGGCCAACATTATTTTTTCTTCCAAGACGCTTACTCGGTCAGGACCCTGTTTAGCATGCTGGATTAACATTAGGCGACCTGCGAGTCATTCAAGTTTCCGTTAATTTTTAGTCTTTTGTAAAACAAGTGTAGACTGAGATGATCCATCATAATTTCGGTCGTATGTGAGGGGTAACAAAAGACTTTCTCCCTGCGAACATAGAGCGTATGAAGGATTGATTGTTTTACTCTAATCAGTAAGATCTTCCGAAAAATGGGCTCAAACTCCCACGGAAGTCCACTTTCGGTTTTTACACGCATGATAATATTTTCATCAAAACTGAGACTTGCGGAAGTCGGTGACTTCAGGAAATGGTAAAACTGTCTTTCAAATATCTGAATTAAGTGGGGAAAACTTATAATTTTTCTAGTTTTTATAGGTTTTTAGTAGTTTTCACACGATCCGGAGGTCTTGGGGTAGATAACGACGGTGAAGCCGCGGGGATCCCCGCTCTCGGTATCGCCTGTAATTGATGGTACTAGAAACGAAAACCGGTTGCGATTCCGATGAAATGGAAGCGGTAAAATACCAGCAACAGCACTTTGTCTTGTAGTGGAATGCGATCTCTCGCTTCAATGGATCTTTTTTACACTTGTAGCGGATTTTCTCGTTTGTACACCGGGCATAAACTTTTGGTCTAGCCGTAATTTATTCGGCTCGAGTCCGAGGTTGATTGGCGAAACCGATTGTTATTCCGGACTTTATTACGGCCAAGGGAATGATGAATTTGTATAAAAAGGGTTGAATCATTTACCGATGTATCAGTAGCAAGAATGAATTCGATCGTAGTACTTTTGTGTCTTTCCGCCGCGGCGGCGATGGCTGCCGAAGACAAGGCGTTTTATTTCATCGCAGCCCCACGTTTGGAAGAGGTAAACCCACAGCAGATTTCCGACAACGTTATGGCCAAATTGAAACAGCTCGACGGATCCGACAGCGGCGTCTACCACGTCTACCTTCCCGACGGGCGACTCCAACGCGTCCAATACACGACCGCTCCGCTCGAGAAATCCCAAGAGGTCAAAAAAGAAACGGAGACTCCCAGCAAAAAAGTTCCCGTTTACAAAGGCGTGAAGACCGTCCCGCTCCCCTTGGACAACTTCGCTGATGAAAAACAAGACGATCAACAAGATAAATCTAACTACGAAGAAGCTCCGAAAAACTACGTCGCTAGCATCGCATACACCAACATCCAACCCATCCCAGCTCCTATTTACGCCTACAACCCCAAGCCTGCCACCAGAATCCTAAGATACGCCCCACAATTTTAAAAAAATCCAATCATAATCAATAAAGTTCTTTCAAAAATCAATTTTCTATAAACTATTTTCAATCCTTGAAATTCTTCAACAAGAAAAGCTCTCCCTTCAATAAGAAAATCGACGCAAAATTTCATGAAATCCAATACCCCACATGTGTTACCAAAATCAATTTTCTCTTCCCTTCAGAATGACCATCATTTTAAATAAAGGGCGAAGGGTAACAAAAACTCTTTTAATAAGTTTAATTAGTTTTCTAGCTAAAAAATAATTGTAGGCTTTTAAGTTTTATGTAAGAATGTTAATAATGAAATAATTACGCTCTCTCTACTGAGAAAAAGGAAGTTTATTGACATGATTTTCAGAAGCAATTTTTATTTCTTCGAATCCTCTTTACTTCTGATTGTTCTATTCTAATTGGTCTCTAATCTTCCGAGAAATCGCCTCCGGTATTAATAACTCCCGTTTTTCACGAAGTAACTTTTTTTTAACATTAAACGTTCTGGTCGAAAAAGAAATTGAACGGTCCGGAAAAATTCCCGAAGCGATTGAAAAGGCGTTTACATTCTGAAATCACCGATCGGATACGCCCTCGAGACGGATTCGTGTGGCCTTCCAACGTCCCATTTCTATCATTCCCCAATTCTATTTTTCCATCAGCTATTTTAACCTTTAAACTTCATCGCGGGAAAAAAAAATAGTAATAAAACGATATAATTGATGTTTTAAAATAAACTTTATAACCGAACGCGGGGTCTTAAAATTTTAACTCCCATATTTAGTTTTATGTTCAAGTTTATCTTTTCTCACCGTAAACTTTAAATTCTTTGAAATTAACGAATTTTTTTTCTTTTTGAGAAGTAAAATAACGTAGAATTGGGGCTCTAAATTACAGTGATATTGAGAGATAATAGGTTATAGGGGAAGGTCAACAAACTAAAGTTAACGCTTCGTTAATCCTAACATTAATTTACGACAATATAAAAAAAAGAAGTCATTCTCATTTAGAATTTGTTTAATTTTGCTTCATTTTAAACACATAAAAACTGATTTTTGTTAATGCTTTATTTGCGAGATGCACTTTTACTTCGTCACAAGGAGATTGTCGTAATATACCCTAGATGGTTGGTTAAAATAGGAACCGGCAGGTTGTGAAGGAGGATTTTTGTTTTTTAGAATAATTGCTACATTTGCCAGGACATTCAGTTGACCCTGGACGGCATGGCAATATGGCGAAAGCCTTTGTTCAAACCCCCATTGAATATTGTGAGGTTGAATACCTGATTTTATGATGAACTTGGAAGTTTATTGTTGTATAGAAATTTTTTTTTCCTTTCGGAAATGTGACATGAATAGGGGCAACAACCGTGATAAACGGAAGTTTAATTTAATTGTCATTCACATCTTTGTTCTATTACTCATTCATTCTTCCGTCACTCTTTCCCGTATAAAATATCAAAAATTATCTTCCAAACCAGGCAGGAATTTCTTTTTAAAAAGGAAGCTACTGTGATACCAACGATAGACGGTTTTCGGAATTGAGTCTTGCAGAGTCGAACAACTCCTTCGTAAAACATTTAAAGAAAATGGCGAATTTTTATAGAAAATAATGACCCTGCGGTAGCAGGGACTAAAAGGTAGATTTCTTTTCATGATTAAAATTAATATGTATAAACACAAAATAATGTTATAAAAATGATGATATAAGAAAAATTGCGCCACTGAGCCCCTAGAAAAACATCTGATAATTTTATTAATAAAATATTTAATAATTTCCCGGTATAAATTCAAATTTTTTTAAAAGTTTAGCTAGTTCAATATTTTGCGCCTGGCTCGTCCAAACCTGCTTTAATTAATTTTTTACACGCCCTCGCAGAGGTCTTAAAGTTTTTTTTTGCAAAAGGACTAGGATTTCAATAGAAAATGCCAATTTTGTCTTTTAAGCCCTAAGTAAAGTAGGTGAATCGCTGGTCCGATTTCAGCCATTAACGAACTCGTCCGAGCTATTGAGATAAAAACTCTAAATACCGGATATCGTCACCCTCACATTAAAATTGCTCCAGTTATCGTGCTAATATATACATATGTATATATATAAACTTGGTACATTACAATAGGTAGATTTTTGAAGAAAAGAAATCTACCTAAAAGTATTGAGTTTAACTAAAATGTAAGATTTTTTTGAAGGTTTAAGGCCCGAATTTATGTATGTTCATTAAGGATCCCTTTCCTTAAAATTTCTCTGAACGTATTTTTGAACCTCTCTTGAAGTGATCTGTTCAAATAAAAGGAATCCTCCCGACTTCCTACCGCTTTTTTAAGGTAGGTATTGAGATACCTCAAGGGATACTCGAACGGAGGGCTCTAGGGCTCTAGGGCTCTAGGGGGTAATACAATCCTTGCTTTTTCATTTAAAACCTTGACTAAGTGAAGGTATCCTTTTGGTTAAGTAAAGGAGAGTATCAAGGAACGATTGTTCCTATAAAAATCCATAATGCACCAAACTAGCAATCGATGATAATTTGATCAGCTGAATGCAATGGATAATATTCGGCCACGTGCGAATTTGGGCACCGGGAGAAATCTTATATGGAGATGATTATATGGAAGAAAAAATCTACCTTTTCGCCACAGAGTGTATTAATTCTTTTGACTAGGATATTTTTATTGACCACTGTCAAAAAATCAACGACTTTGGACATTGTAAAAATACCTACTAAGGCAGAATGAAATTTAATCTTCACGTTCGAAAAGCGTCTTTGACTAAGGTTTCTTTATTCACGAAGGATGTAAAAAAGAAAAGTGGAGTGATTTTGATTCAATGAAAAAAAAAAGGTAGAATAAAAAAAACTTACCTTAAAAAATGCTTGGATTGTCCACAATGAAAAGATGACGGAAGTGACAATGGGAGTAAACACTTACACCGGGGTTCTTATTCCTCCGTGTGTCCCTCCTATTGTAAACAAAGCGCGTCCGGATCTGAAGTGAGGAACGCGGGGCCCGGAGTCGGCGGTCGGAGGCGCGGAGACTTCGAGGCCCCCCTCACCAAAGTACCGTACACTTTCAACGAAGAGGGAACGTTCCATTAGAGCGGAACCTTCCGGAGCACGAAACGGTACGACGGGAATCGAGCCGCGGGGGAGGGGAAGATACATCATCCTCGACTCCTCTAAAACAAATTATCCGAATTATCTTTTGCGGCCTACCTCAAAGTGAGACGTTTGAACCAGAAATCACGGCTAAAGCACAGCACGTCTTTTCTTTCTTACATTCTGCGGCCACCGAAATTATTATAAAACTTTAAAGTCACTTGATACTTTAAATACCAAATTATCTTCATCATACCAAACAGATATCTTTTTTGCCTCTCTTGAACCGGATCCTTTTTATTTTAACCTTTATGATTTAAATAAAAACCATAAGACTTTTATGAACTTTATGATCGGGTTTTTTAATCAACCTTTACAAAGTTCATGTTAAGATCATCTAAATTCTTGTTCTTCGAGAGATGCCGGAGAGAGGAAGGTACCGTTGTCTGGTACGGAGAACGCGGAATGCCTTGGGAAAAAATGCACTCGCGAATGTAAAACCTGGTAGCCGATAAAAAAAATAAACTTTTGGTTTCAACGGGACTTTCCAGTCGGTTCATTTCCGGTATTATTTTAAAATGGAAAAAAATGTTCGATGAAAAAAACTGAAGCGCTCGCTGAATTACAAAAGAGCGCCGGTGCATAAAAACCGCGAGACAGATTTTTTTAAAATCATTAATCTGTTGAACGTCGGTCTCGACCATTACCCAGGAGTACTCACGGAGTGTTTTTCTTGGTCAAAAAAACTGTGAAAAACCCCAAAGTTTGGAAAACTCGTTCTTGAAAAACTGATGGGGAAGGATGTACGGACATTACCACGGGATCGTCGATAAAGGCTCATTTCAATCCTAAAGGGTCCCAAAAACCCATTGCCAACAACCGCCTATCGAGGGTATCACATTAACTTTCTTTAGCGAAATCAATGAAGATTAAAAGAAAAGGCATAAAGAAAATTTGGAACAAGAGCCCCATTTTTGTAGCGACGCCACTGAGGATAACGCGCTGAAGAATGAAAAACGTATGAAAAATGGGCTTTAAAATAAATCAGTCATTTCTTAACAGTTTGAAAACCGTGTATTTACGAGACTACATTTTATTGTCATTCACAACTGAGGCTACACTTGATGCGCCTTTACAATACAAAAAACAAAAAAGAAAAAAACAACTAAAAATTTGCTTCAGACACACAATATACAAACATCCTCAAAATCATCAAAAAGAAAAATCCTTTTTAAAAATTTTCAACAAAAAACAAAAGATTTTGAGGTTCTGATATGTTTTTCTGTGTATATTCTTTGATTGTTTAAATATCTCTCATCAGCAAATAAATTCTGTTATTAATTAGATTACACATAAATTCGAAAGCTCCAATAAAATGTAACACGGCGTTTTTTCAATTTGTAATATAACGTTCCTTTAAAACGTAATTTTTTAATTTTACTTAAATTAATTAGAAGTAGCGTTAGACTGGAAGACATTGTGATTGTTGTTATCCTTCTTGGTTTTTGTCCCTTAAAATCTAATTTAACATTAAAAACTATAATTAATTCTTAAATATAAAGCCTTAATTGTTATAACATTTATAAATATTTACAAAATATATGTTACAAACAAACAACAATTTGAAAGACGAACCGAAAAGGTTTTTTATGTTTAGATGCTTTTGTAAGTACATTATTGCACTTGTCGCCCTATTTCCCGCGGTGAATTATTCTGTTTATGTTGAGGATGTTTATGTATGATGAAAGGGCGGGGTCTTAGGGGCTGCCATGTTGGGGTGGTTCCCAACGAAATGGCGCCCTTGATAGAACGCAACCCTCCCGCTTTTTCGCCCTCTCTCGCTCGCTCTCGACGTTCCCCTTCTCGCTCTTTCTCCCTCTAATGTATTGATCCGATGTCCATGTATTCACCCGAATCCCCCACCTGTGAAAAAAATAAAATAAAGTTGAAGGTTTAATTTTCCTTATTTTTCGGGCCTGTGAGTAACAAAGGGTTCGATTTATTACGTCTCTATTTTTCCTCCAATTGGAATGTTAAAAAATAAAATTCGTTTTTTCAACCACAAAAAGAGCCCTTTTTCCAAATAAAAGGGAGACCCATTGATCTTGGATTCAAACATTTTAGATAAATTGTTTGAAGTGTTAAATTTTATGCCTGTTTAAGGGTTGCTGGAGCTGTACTCTATCCTCTGGAAGTCATCAGAAAATCGAAGAAAAAAGCAAAAGAAAATCATCTTTCCCAATACCGTAGACAAACGATATTTTTTATAAAGATTAGACCAAAATTGAAGCCATAAGTTATCCCAGGTAAAAGCTTCGGTCAAAAATACAAAGCCATGATTGATCAAGAAATGGGTCATTTTTACCCCAAGTGTTCTGTAAGATCAGTTTCCAAAAAGCCCGGGATTATTGACCCAGTAGAAAGGCACCTTTCATGCTTTTTGTCCCGCCAAAATATATCGCAAAAGATTGTGTGAAAATGTTGAAAACTGTGACCGTGAAGTGTTCTGGAAAATGCTACGGCCGGCCGGACCCACAGACAAAGTTGAGATAGGTGTAGATTTGACTTGAAAGGTGCAGGAAGACCCTTCCCAAATAACCCGACAAGCGAGAGTAACACAATAACTTCTTAAATGAAGTTAAAAAGGTACATTAAAATTAAAAAGCAAGTTAAATTTGTAATACTCCAGATCCTACATTTTATAAACAGATTTAAAGTTTTGACTTCGAGTTGACACTGTCCATGGTGCCGTGCCGTCCGGGCGACCATTCTTCATAAATTATTCCTATACCTTCCGTCCATAACGATTTTCACAAAATCTTTTGATATATCAAGAACTTTTTTTTCCCCACCAAAATTTGCGGAATAGGTAACCAAAATTATAGTTGTTGGTCTTTTTGTAGGGGTTTCGGCTTCAGAGAAACAATACTAACTAAGTCTTATTTAAAACATTATAAACCAAAATTATAAATGTAAAAAACAACATACTAAGTACAACATAATTTTATTTCGAAGCAACGATTTCAATTTACTATTATAGAATTTAAATTATTTAACAAAAAAATATCTAAAATAGTCAAGACTATGCACCGGTTTTATCTAACCGCAATTCAGGAAATAATATTTTTTATAAATTAAAAATAAGAACCATTAGTATTTTCTTATATCAAAAATTAAAAAATATGGAAAAGAGAACTTGTCCATCGACTACTCTTTCACCTAGATTCCTGTAATCACATTTTAACGAGCAATTTAAAAAAAGAGAAAAAAATTTGACTGGTCGGATTTTTTAAAATGAGCTTTGTAAAGGGAATATTTTTAAACGTCCTGCCAAGAAGAAAAAACTCAACTACTCCCACAATTAAAATACTTTTTTAAAAGCTAAAATAAGTAAAAAATATAACAGCGGGTTCTATTTTGTAAATGCCAGCCGTCAGCATTCGTTAACATTCGACTACTCTAGAAAAGTCCATGCGTAAAACTTTCATGCCGGTAATAAGCATCTTGGCGGACACGCTATTTTGAACTCTTTAAATGACAAAAAAAATTTTTTTTTTGGTTAGTCTAAAACGGTTTTTAACAATATGAAAGTAAAATTTTTTCCCCCTTCGTTTTTAAATGAAAAAGTGAGCATTAACGAAGAATTTATTTGAGTTTAATTAAAATAAGTTGATAAAATTTTTTTTTACCTCGGAAGGAAGCGATCCGTTCTGAAATCGACATCGAGATGAAGGGATGTTTGGAGTCGAAGCTCCCTTCGCTGACTGAGAGTAGATCACTTGTGCGTATCGACCTACCCCCACTTCATAGAATAAGGGGGTCCACCGATGGTGCCACCCCCTTTCGGGTCGGAACGTCCTTCCCCTTCTCGTACTAATTGCGTTAACTTGAGTTATGATTGTTACAATAACTGTAATGATCTACTGGGGAAACATCTCACCCCTACGGACTTACAAATAGTTTCCCCATTGTATTTACTGCTCCATATTGGAACTGAAGAGGGATTGCGTTATAAATGGTTAGTATTAAACGGATGCCACGAATTTGTCGGATAACTTATAAGCTGACGGAGATTTAGTTGACGGAATGAGTAAAACAGAGCTAGCTAAACATTTAGTTAACTATAAAGGGCCGGAGTGACCGAGTGAAGTAAGGCAGAGGCCCTTCCACAATTTTCTCTACTAAGAACGTGGGTTTAATTCCAAACTTGGCCAGTCCCTTTGTGCCCGCAGAACGGAGTCAGATCCAAGGGACGTTGCAGCTATAGTTTGTACGTAAATAAACAAATGAAATATAATTTTAAAAAACATTATTAAGGTTACAAAATGATTTAACCGAGCAATAGAAAGCGCAAAAGCTTGATTGGCCTCAGCCACAGTGAAGAACCAATAGGAGAACTTCAAAATAAAGCAGAGTTGGGCATAATCGTAATCATGTTGTTTTTTAGATTATGATCATGATTACGGATAATCCTACGATTACGATTACGATTAATCTCAATCATATTTTATTTTACGATTTTCCAAAAAAAAAAAATTTTCTTAATTATTTTCAAGAAAATCGTATTTTTTCAAGATTTAAAAATGTAGTTTTATCTATTTTTTGAGATAATCGTATTTTTTTTACTTGAAAAAATCTTCATCTTTAGAAACATAAAATACGATTTTGATTTTTGATTGATTTGGTTTAAAAATTACGTAAAAAAATTACGATTTTCTCAAAAAATTGTGAGACAGTTACCATTTTCTCAAAAAATTGTTGAAGAAAATTATTTTTTATAAAATTATTTAAAAAATAGGTAGATTTTGAAGAAAAGAAATCTACCTAATACCTAAAAGTACGTATATTTTTTTCAAAAACTATTTAGAAAAATAAGATTTTTTGGAAAATCGTAAATAAAATATGATTACGATTTTAATAAAAATTACTTATATCCGTAATCATAATTTTAAAAAATATGAATACGATGACAATTCCTAACTTTATGATTCCCTCAGAGGGGTTTCTTAGTTGGGAGAAAAGGTGGCACCTTACTGGGAGGACCTAGGTTGGAATCTTATATGTAATTGTTGATAGCATTTTTTGTTTTTTTGAAACTACGAAATAATCCTTTATTCTGCATCTTTTTATTTGAAGGATCTTCTTTAAATTTTCACTGAGCACTCCTTATGCAATCTCTGTAGAAGCCAGACTTCATCACATACCACTTTTTAAATATCTTTTACAATATTTCATCGTTTTAATGTTTTTCGTACTTAAGTTGTTGGACTTGTGCGGATGTTGAAGGGAAAAAGAAGTCGCGTACAAGGGCGGAGAAATCTCGAATTTCTACGATAAGGGAGAAGCGGACATCCTGCACTGATCTCTCTTATCTCTTTTCGTTCCCGCGTACGGTCTCCCCTTCGCACCCTCGATTGTCAGGGGAATTTCACATTTAATCGCCACCATGTAATTTATTGATTTCGCCCTCGTCCTCTGAAAACTTCGGTTTCCGAAAAACGTCAAAAAGATAAAAAACGTTGACATTCATTTTCAGGCCTATTTAAAGAAGCTTCGACTTCTTCTTTTCAGCAATAAACCGTAAAATGGCAATTCAAGTAAATTATTTTAGCCTTTTGTTATCTTCATTATGAAGGTTGACTCTAACTTTGCAAATTAGGGTTCAGCAAATGTGCTTATCGCAAACTAACTTTGTGATAAACATTGACTTAACTCCGACAAGTTATTTAAAAGGTCCACAGAGACGATATATTCGTAATCCCCGGTTCAAGCAACTTAAAGGTCATTCTAATAAACTAATTCTAATGATTCTAATGAATGGTCAACTAATTAACTCAAAATTATACAATTTTATTCAATTATGGAACTTTGAAGGACGAAAATAAATTTACTTGCCATCCGTCAATTTTTTAAGGAAAAATTTATACAGTTTTTTGACACCTCCGTATTTATTTTATGATTTTTGCATCAAGATTGAGAAAGTAAAAAATTTATTAGGCAGCTGGTTATTTTATTTTTTGCTAAATAGGAAAGATATTTGCTTTTCTTTAAAAATAAAATTAACTCTTAGAGAATAAAACCATTATTTTGTTGATAATACATTTTTATCATTCTTTAAATTTTTTTTTGTCCATAAAAATTTTCTGGTCTGACGAATACATTCAGGAGGATTTTCCGCGTCCGCTTTCGTCAGCTACGGGGGCGAGAGATTTCTGGGCGTTTCCCACTGGAGCCAATCCCTTTACGAGTGGGCGAATTTCCGCGCAGCCTCGCTTCCCTTCCGATTCAACGCATTGATTTTAATTTAATAAAACCAACCCACCACCCTCTCGTTCACCCACGCGAAGCTCCCGGAATCCGGGGTTGGATATTGGATTCGAACTTTGAACTCTTCAAAGAGAAAGTGAAGAAAAATATAAATAATAATATTTGTAAGCTACGTATGTACTTTGTACACATAATAAATTATAAATTAAAAGAGAATCGCCGAGCAGTTACGTTCACAGAAAAATTTGAGAGAGCAATAAACGGAAAAAAGATCAACTGATGAGGCTTATAATCCTAAACCGGTCGTGAAATATTCCTGTTTATTCTCCCATACTCAGATTTGTTTTTATACAATTGATTAAATTACGTTTTGTCCCCTAGAAACCATCACGACGTTACGGTCTTTCAGGTTTAACATCCTCATTTTTAATTCAGGCGAAGGAGATGCCTCAAAAGTCAAAAATACGAACAAGTTCAAGTCCCTCATAATTATTGCTGAGAAATTCGACCTCCTAATAACCTTCTGGTTGGTCGTTCACCTGATGAGGATTATTAAGCCGAAACCGGTCGTCAAATATTCCTGTTTATTCTCTCATCCTCTGATTTGTTTTTATTAATTTTTATTAATTATATATATAATTTATTGTATTATATATTAATTAATATTATATTATTAGTTTTATTAATTGATTATAAAGTTAATTACGTTTTGTCACCTAGAAACCATCACGGCGTTACGGTCTTTCAGGTTTAGCACCCTCATTTTTAATTCAGGCGAAGGAGATCCCTCAAAAGTCAAAACTACGAACAAGTTCAAGCCCCTCATAATTATTGCTGAGAAATTCGACCTCCTAATAACCTTCTGGTTGGTCGAATGTAGAAGTTTTTCTACCTACCTTCCCTCAGTATCCATAAAGCCGTGTGGTAAAGTAGAAGAGAGAACGGAAAGTACCAATGAGCTGGCCCACGAATGGTACTTTCTTAAAGAGAACGTATAATATAGGAGGGGGAAGTATAAAGTAGGGGAAGTTTTAAGGAGGGGGAAGTATATGGGGAAAATTGGACCAACGGAACGTCAGGGCTTTGATGGATAAAGATCACTGTCGTTTTAGCCCTTGGGAGAAAAAATTAATTTTAAGAATATTTTTATGTCAACAAATTTTTTTGTAGTACTAAAACCTTTTAAGTTCAAAAGGTGTTTGGGACAGAAAGAAAAAGTTTTTACGTTTATGGGTAAAGCAGCAGATGTTCCCCAAGTCGAAGAAGTTATTGCTTCTACAACCCCGAAGTCCTAGGGCCAATAAAGTTTAGAAACTTTAGTTTCAAAACTTATCTTTTAACGTCTTCTTCATAATTTTTCTCCCTTCCTTTACCACAAATTTATTTTTATTAAAAATTTAGATAGTTTTCAAAACTGAAGTTTTCATGCCATCTATAAACTAAAGTTAATAAAAGGGCTTTATGATTTTTTTTCCTTGTTTTGCCTGGTGAGGTTTTTCCAGAAAAAATTTCGCATTTTATGGACATGCTAGTCTTCCTTAGGGAGAAGAGTATTTGTTCAAAATGTTAAATATTCATGAAGTTAACTATGGCTAATTACGAAAGCCTTTTTGTCTTCCTCGACCTCTAGGAATTGTTCGATCCCGACCGCTATTGACAAGGTTGCCATAGCCACCGACCTACGTCATTGTCAGCGCCCCCTTCACCTCCAATGGAATTTCTCGAGTCTCGCCCCCCTAAATTTAAGCTCGTGGGCGGAAATAAAGCCGAAAACTTTGACGTTTAATTATAAACTTTTAAACCATCTTAAAACCCAAGTCAGAATTTCAGGCAAACTTTTGAAAAAATCCTTTTTAAAGCATTAATTTAAAAAGGTATCTTGTAAAAACTCGATAATTAAAAAAATTATTTGATTGATATTTTTAAAAAAATTCCCTCCTCCTTCCCCACGGTAATATATTGGCAAAAAGAGGATCCTGTGGAAGAGTGAATGGATGCGATTAAAGTTGGGTCACGCGGCACGAACAATTAGTCGTCCCTCCTCCCCTTAGCCACCCTCACTTGCCTTTTACAACACTACACAAGATCCATTCATCACTCGGGGGCAACCCTTCGCTTTCATATCCAAGAGTCGTATTTTATACGCAGGGCCACTCTTTCTCAACTCAAACTGGGACAAAAGCCATAAAGACAGTTTCAAACTAAAGCCAAAAACAGAAGCACCTTTTGAAACGACTGCTTGTCCCTTTTTGGACTGAGACTTCGGTATCATTTATCAGCAAAGACTTCCTTAAAAACCAAGAAAGGGAAGACTAGGAAGAATGATAGAAAGGAATCCCATGCAACAGTGCTCGACAGAATTAAAGGATCACTTTCAGTCACCCCAAAACTTGCATCATTTTCAAACTCCCGTTTCAATTCATACTGTTTGATGAATTTAGATTTGCATCCTCGAACTCGTAAGGCATCGAATCTGCCTAGCTGGGCCTCTTGCACATCGACGCCCAAAGGATTGGGAGACCATTTGTCCCACTTTGGGAGTGACAGCTCCGCTTTATTTGGTGCTTTCTCTATAGCCAAATCTCCCGCATCGATGGAATATCCCTGCTTTGGAAAGCCTTTCTCGAAGAGGTACCTAGGGAGCAAAGCTATGAAATGTAGACAAAACTCTACTGGTTTTCGCTGAAGTGCTCTATTGTTAGACACTATTTTCAACGGGTGCTCTGGTACTTAACACCTTTTTTACCGAGTTTTGGTATCCCTAATGATTTGTTTCATTTCTTGATGTGCACGTAGATATGGCTGCTTTTTCGCTCAGCTAATTGGTAATAAGAAAAAATAGGCAGCAGCAGACTTTAATCTGCTGAATTTCCTCTAATGGTTTAGGAGGGGTGAAAAAGATGGTCAATAATCAGAAATAAATCAAAACTCTTATTCTCTTTTACACTTTTAATGTTTATTGCGTCTGTATTCCACAAGGTTATTGATTTTCCTATCAAACAATTAACCAATAATAGATGAAGAAATGACTGTGATAACGGGTATCTCACGACACGTTTCGGCTTAAAAAGCCTCGTCAGGTGAGCTATTCCCTCTATCACAATCATTTCTATCTATTCACTGTGAACTCCAGTTTCCAGCTTCCCGCTGTATCCACTAAATCTCTCGGAGATAGGTTCACAGTGAAAAGATAGAAATGATTGTGATAGAGGGAATAGCTCACCTGAAGAGGCTTTTTAAGCCGAAACGCGTCGTGAGATGCCCGTTATCACAGTCATTTCTTCCTCTATTATTGGTTAATTGTTTGATAGGAAAATCTATTTCTCTTCAAATGAAAGAGACATTGTGTTGTGACTGCTTTTATTTACCAACGAACCCAATAAAAATATTGAATCATGAAAAAACATGACAAATAACTTGGGGTTAAAAGCTGCTTTTCTCTATTTTTTCCTCCAGACACTTTTCCTCCTCGTTGGTCAAACATGACGGTATCTCGGTAAAAAAATCATTTTTCTCAGCTTTTTTCTTTTATTATTGCGAGGCGATTTGTCGCCGCCTACACAAGCTGAAAAACTGGAAAAACGCACTTTCCCGAATCGATCTACGGGAAGGCGGGAGCGAAGGCGTATCTGGAGGCGGTCCTGCCCCAGTTAGGAACAGCAGGAGGTCGATAGAGCCTGGGATTTTCAGTCCTCTTCTAGTCCTCGTCCCCAGCACAGCTCTAGTGAGTAATACGAATTAAAAATAAGACATTTTTATATGACTTCTATATTCGTATTTAAACTAAAATCCAATTGAAATAAGACCACAAAAAGTGGATGACTTAAAAAAAATTAATGATTCCTAATAGCTTAAATTTTTGTCTATTATGGCATGAAATTCTATTTTCTTTTACCTTTAAAATTGAAATGACAATAAAAATTAAACTATTCTTTGAATCCCTCAATATTTTTATTTGTTGCAGACGAAACCAAAATGGCAGAGAAAAAGTATCAGTTGGACCCCAAAGTAGGGTCCCTCAAATATACAGGTTTGTATTGACGTATTGACTTAGACTAATTAAACAATAAAAAGGGGGTAGGGGGGATATTGGGGAAAAAAAGCTGGTCGAAACGGCTCTGGGTCAGCAGAAGTTTAGCCACGCCCCCTTTTGTAACTATTGGCCGACCTGATTTGGCCGACAGAGCTCGCGAAGCACGTGAATCAGATTTCCACCCCTTCCCCAGCTTTCGATTAGCCCAAATTAAACCACTTTTGTTCTCTTAATTGGCAAACATTAGAGGAAAAGAAAGGCCTTTTAATTAAATCCTTTAAAACAAAAGAAAAGGATCCTTTTAAGTGAAGATAAGTCGAATAAAAGACTTCATATGAAGATAAGCAAAATGTGGACGTTATCCGGGATGATGGATGGCGAAAAGAAGGCAAACAGGGTGGTTTATAAATCCCCAAAATAAATGGAACACTTTTTTTCCCCCTTAAGGGCTTATCGTATATTCAAGATGATCTCAAATAAAGTATTTTTTTAGAAACTAGAACATTCCATTTTCTTCTGGAAGATCATAAATGTATGAAAGAGATGAACCTTATTAGCGCATTGCAACTACAAAAAATAAGGCGAAAAGAAGGCTTCAAGAAATAGGATTTAAATGAATCAATAGCCAAATATTTAGTTAAAAGATGAACCCAAGACTATTATTTTTTATGACATTGGCAATAAGCATATTAGTGCCTTGGTAAGTGAGCGGTGACAGTCACCAAATGAAAAGTTCAAATCCTTGGCTAGGCGGATTTTTTTTTCCGGAATTAAGAGTCTGGCGACTATTTCTTTTATTTCAGAAATCTTCCTCTTTGATAGTTCATTTCATATAGCCAAGGGGTTCTGGTACTTTGCTCCTAAACTGCGAAATCCATAAGTAGGTACACTGTTCTTCTAATCACGAAGTTCAATATTGCTGATGCCCAGATAGCAAAAGGAGTGAAAAGTAGATTTTGATCAGCTGGATGAAACAGATTTGCTCACTTGTGACGATATTTGAATTTGCCTTGGTAATTCAATTCTTAAATTAATTTTAAACGGGAGATATTTAATTATACCAAAGAAACGAAATTCATCTTTGCTACCGCAAGGCCATTTTTTCTTTCAGCCCTCAAGACTTTCAAGATACTAATTATTAATTACGAGTTCTGGAAATAATGGCGATGTCCCGACGGCGCCACAGACAAACTCGAGTTCTATATTGGTCGGCCTGGAAAATCCCTAACTAAAAACTAGCCATCGAGGGTATCACAATAATTTTTATCAAGTAAAAACGTGGAAAACATATCTAATTTTTGTTTACTTTTTAATTTTTATTGCGTCTGTATTCCGCAAGGTTATTGATTTCACTATCAAACAATTAACCAATAATAGAAGAAGAAATGACTGTGATAACGGGTATCTCACGACGCGTTCCGGCTTAAAAAGCCTCATCAGGTGAGCTATTCCCTCTATCCCTGTGAACATACGTATCTCCCAGAAATTTAGTGGATACAGCGTGAGATACCAGTTATCACAGTCATTTCTTCCTCTATTATTGGTTAATTGGTTGATAGTAAAATCAATAACCTGCGGAATACAGACGCAATAAAAATTAAAAATTAAATGTAAAAGTAATGCCATGGCAGCAAATCTGTCATAAAAATTGAAAACCGATAATGAGGTGGTGAGTGGCTCTATCTCTTGAAGAACGGTGCGGCGGTGAGCTTTAGGGAGACGGTTTGTTTCCAGCTTCCCGCTGTATCCACTGAATCTCTCGGAGATAGGTTCACAGTGAAAAGATAGAAATAATTGTGATAGAGGGATTAGCTCACCTGACGAGGCTTTTTAAGCCGAAACGCGTCGTGAGATACCCGTTGTCACTGTCATTTCTTCCTCTATTATTGAATAATTGCCTAATTTTCGTGGTGTTAAAAATTACCCCCTTTCCTTGAAACACCCCTTTCTTAAAAACGATATATGGAGGATATTACAAAAACCTTCTTTTTGAGAAAGTTAAAGCGTCTAAAAATTTGATTAAACAGGGGTTTCTCGGCCGAAAAAGCGGCCTCATAATTAAAATATAAAAAAATTTTGAACAAAATTTATTTCCTGGATGGGTTTTGGCAGTCTACAAGGAGTCTTAGGCGATTTTTATTTCTTCACTATTTACTTAGTCCGCTAAAGCTTTCGATTAACATTCTCAACACTGCAATAGATTTATTTTGAAACTCGTGAACGTACGCATACTCTTCCGGCTGAGATAACAGGCATCGGTCAGATAATCTTCTTTGTCCCTCGTCCTTCCCCTTCATTTTAACTTTCCAGATTAAATTTCTCCTCCCCTTTTCGAAAAGAGGGTTGTTGATCGGTATTAAAATTCCTGCGGAGGGTAAAACCCCGACAATATGGTAATTTCAAAAGGCGTCTCTGTACAAACAACGATTGGAATGTTAACAAACAGATTAATCTTTTCTTTTTATTCTTAAAAAATTGGTTTAAAAAAACGTTTCCAACATTTTTTTAATCTCCAAAAGGTGTTTGTTTTTTCGTCAGAAAAAATAATTGGAGAAAAAGGATAGAAGGGAAAAAAAATGAGCTTGTGCTTAGGACAATGGGTATGAACGGTTGACTGATCTCTTTCTAATCTTCGCCTTCCAAATAGGAACCACCCCCGGCTTTTAATATCTCATACCGTCTTCTTTTTTTATCTTTCGAACTCCTTTTCATTATTCTTTGTATTTCAAAATTGATTGTTTTTGATATAAGCTTTGAAGAGAAAACGGATGATGTTAACTTTCAACAAAACTTAAAAAGTAAAATTGTTAGAAAATAAAAAGTTTGACAATACCTCACTGGTATTTCGTCGCGTTAGTTCTAACACCGGACAAGTCATTTTTCCAAGGTTTTCAGGAGAGCCAAAATACGGATTAATTTCTCATTTGAATCAATGCATTACCTGTTGGCTAAATCGTAAACTACCCATTTTCTGTTCATTATAGCGTTAAACTGCCAACGGAATTCGATCCACCACAAAATTTACCATCAGAAACAATGGCTAATTCAAAAACAGACAAAAATGACTTGTCCGGTGTTAGAATTAACGCGATGATTTTCTGAAGTGCTCTAGTGTTTATCAACGGGTGCTTAGGCGTTTCACACCTTTTTACACCGGATTTGAGATAGTTTCCCTCGATTTTTGGTGTAAAAACACCCGCTTTATCGAGTTTTTGCGCATTAAGTACCCTCCATATCGAGTTTTGGGTCATTTTCCTCGGTTTTTTAGGTCTAGAAAAATCCGTATTATTTTATTAACATTTTTTTCCGGGCTTTAGGTCGTTTTCCTCCATTTTGACCATTCTTTGTAGTCTTTTGCAAAAAAAACCCTTAATTCCAATATGTCTTGTCTATTTCATAGCGTCCCACTTTATATGTAATTTTGTAATCTTGTCATTTAGAACAAACCAAAAATGTGTAAAAAGTAGAAAACTTCATTGAAAAGAATTTGGGAATATCCACGAGAGACGATTATTTCAGAAAGGACCTTCTAGACCCCACAGTCCAAGTGATTAAAGATTTTATCATAATTATGCAGTGCTGACTGTCCGGCTGACTCTCCCAAAAATGCTTCACGGCAAAAGCTATTGGTCCGATCTTATCCGAAACACCGAATACTCCAAATGGTCCACCCCTTCATTTAGCCCCATCCAGGCCAACTAAAAACCCGCACTTTTTATCATCGAGACGGCTCTCACATTTATTGAAAACTTTCCTTTTTCAACTTCCTTTTGGGAGGACAAACTTTGTTTTATAAAAACTTTTTACTTTTAACAATAATGTCCCTATAAAGTTTCATTTGAGGCTGTTGAGTTAATTTTATTTAAAGAAAAGAGAGTTTAATCGATACTTTTTTTTTGTTGAAGATCCCTCTCGTAGACTCAATTTCAGGGACGCATTCAATTTGTCTTGAGGATTCGGAGAAAATCCAGGAGGGGGAGATTTTAGTCTTCCCAGACCTATTTATTTTCATATAAAAACCTCTTGATACACTCCCCCAAAAAAACCCTCGTTTATCGTTTTGTTTCTACAAAATTAATAGTTAAAAAAATTCTGAATTTTCGGTTTTGTATGATATTCAAATATGGTTTGTGTGCGTTGTATACAGGGTGTCCGGAAACACATGGCAAGCGTCTGGGAGAGCGTTAAAAAGTGGTTTTACGAAAAAAAGTTAAATGTAAACCCCCCTTAATTTAAATCAAAGAATTTGATGGTGTAGTTTAAAATCCGCCTGGATATACAGGGTGTCCCAGACACAACCTAACTTCGTTATTTCAAATGAGAACCCCTATTTTTTATTTCAGATTCGTAATCTACGCAAAATTTCAAGTAGATTTGAGTACTCATATGACGATTTTGGACAACTTTTAAAAAATGTCAAATTTTAGCGTTTTTTGCTCTAAAATCCGTTAAAATTGACCTAGGAGACTCGTTTTTTTTTTAATTCCACTTATTTTTTCCCGAAGAATCCAACTGTCTCAAATTTGAGCATCTTCGCATTCTGCATCACGAGATTTCGTCGCTAATGGCCTTTTTTCAACTTTAACTCCAAATTCCATACTTCAAAAATGGAAATTAGCGATTTGTTGACGGAATTTTAATTTTTGATGCATAAACACAAAAGACGCTGTAGGTAGCTCTTTCAAAATTTGTGGTCCGAAAGAAAAATTCCTTTCAACAAGTGCTAATTTTCATTTCTGAACTAAAAATTTGGGTTCTAACTTGAAAAAAGGCCATTAGCGACGAAATCTCGTGATGCAGAATGCGAAGATGCTCAAATTTGAGACAGTTGGATTCTTCGGGAAAAAATAAGTGGAATTAAAAAAAAAACGAGTCTCCTAGGTCAATTTTAACGGATTTTAGAGCAAAAAACGCTAAAATTTGACATTTTTTAAAAGTTGTCCAAAATTGTCATATGAGTACTTAAATCTACTTGAAATTTTGCGTAGATTACGAATCTGAAATAAAAAATAGGGGTTCTCATTTGAAATAACGAAGTTAGGTTGTGTCTGGGACACCCTGTATATCCAGGCGGATTTTAAACTACACCATCAAATTCTTTGATTTAAATTAAGGGGGGTTTACATTTAACTTTTTTTCGTAAAACCACTTTTTAACGCTCTCCCAGACGCTTGCCATGTGTTTCCGGACACCCTGTATACAAGGAAGTTAATCCGGAGGTCCTCATTGTGTAAACAAGAGTCAGATTTTAAATACGCTGGGGACGAATTGAAGGGCTTTTAATAAACGGGAGATGCGAGGGTGTGAGCGCCCGAGGGTGCACGTAATGGGGCGGCACAGCTGGATTCAGCACCTGTGTCTCTCGGGCCCGTCACTGAATTATTCCCGATCCCTTCATATTTTATTCCAAGAGTCTTTCATAACAAAAACTGATTTTCTCTCATAAAGATATCGGACTTTAGTCGACGAAATTTTCTATTTCATGTTGAAAAAAATGTCATTCTAGATAAAAAGGGATTTACTTTTGATGTGCGTCCAATTCTGAATGATTTCCGAACGGTTTCCCTCAGATCCCGGATATAGAAAGGAAATGGAAAGGATATCGATCCGTCGAGGCGTAAAACTAGTTACAAAGTAATTTCTCGACTATTTGGAATTTGTTCATTGTTAACTCAAGTGTACATGACGATTTATGTAGAAACGAGGACGATTATGTTTTTAATTAACGTTCCTCTCTTTTCTCTCCCCTCGCAGATGCTTCGCATTCCATGTCAGGAATAACAGCCGATGCCACAGTCTAATCTGAAAAAGGGGGAGATATATTAAAACTTTTGTCCTTTTTTTAATAACGATGCGAGAAAATATTTCTTGATTCTTAATACGGAACAGTTACGTTTGCCCATGACAGGGACTAAGTCAACACTTGAGTGTAAGTAATGTGAGACGTCTGTTTCTGACAGCTTACCCCTCGATGAACATAACTGACAACAGAATCTTCCGAGCGCTAAAATTGAATTATTTTTTCAGATCTTTTCCCACATTCTCAAGACAGTGCGGCAACGGAAGCGTTGTTGAAGAAGCTCACCGATGTCCTTATGGATTACATTAAAGAGACGAACGATCGGAACTGTAAAGTTTTGGATTTCCATCATCCCGAAGACATGAAGAAGCTTTTAGATCTGGACATACCGGATGAAGGACTCCCACTTCAAACTTTGATCGACGACTGCGCTCGAACTCTGAAATATCAAGTCAGGACAGGTTAGTTCGAAAACAATAAACAATCGAAATCCCATCAAGTCTTTCTTAACCCTCTAAGAAGACAGATGCGTCTAATTGGAGGCTAGGTGTAATTTAAGAGCAATCAGACGGCGAAGTAGGGAGGATTAGAAATCCCCCTTCCATTGAACAGAGCGCTATTAACTGAAGCTTACGTCACTACTCCTGTTTTCAGCCTCGCTGGACAATATCCACCCTTTTATCCTTTTCCCCCTGCCCGTCACTAATCTCATTTTTAACAGTTTGATGTTTATATAGTTTAAAAAAATGCTTCCAGACATCCAGAGATGTCTATATAAACAAAATATCTTATATAAGATCTAAAATCTTGATATTTGAAGCTTAAAATAAACAATATAAAGTTGGGATAAAATTGTTAAGATAGAGTCAGGAACAGGAAAGAGGGTTGTAATTGAATAAAGGGAAAGCAATCATGGGCTGTTTGTGGCCGAGGATAACCTGGTTTGGCGATGAGACTAACTAGGGTCCCATTCACATGGAGATATTCAATAAGAGATAGGGAGCATATTGTTGTCGTCGGACCCCTCGGGGACTCCGCTATCTACCCTCAGCCAACCACCCTTCTGTTTATTTTGACACCACCCTCCTGATTATTACGTACCTCATTTAATATCTGCTTTAATATTCCAGGGCATCCGCATTTTTTCAACCAGCTCTCGTGCGGGCTCGATTTGGTCTCGATGGCCGGAGAATGGCTTACCGCGACGGCGAATACGAACATGTTCACCTACGAAATCGCTCCCGTCTTCATCCTCATGGAAACGGTCGTCTATTCGAAAATGAGGGAAATCATCGGATGGAAAGGTGGCGATTCGATTCTGGCACCTGGTGGATCCATTTCCAACTTGTATGCTTTCCTTGCTGCACGACATCATATGTTTCCCAACTACAAAGACAAGGGTCAAGCCTCATTAGGTGCTCAACTAGTAATGTTTACCTCCGATCAGGTAATACGATGATTAAAAAAACCGGTTTCTAAGTTTTCTTTTTTAGTGTCATTACTCTGTCAAAAGCTGTGCTGCGGTGTGCGGACTGGGGACTGAAAACTGCGTCGAAGTACCATCCGATGAAAAGTATGTTTTTCTCCCTAATCGATATTCATGGCTTATTAAGGCTTTGGGACATAAAAGTGATTTTATCATAGAGAATGTGGGCTTAGCCCAAATCCCTCTCTTAGGCATGATAATAGGGTTCTCCGCAATCCCTTCATAGGATTATTAGCCGAGACTATGATAAAGGCACCCTCTTATTGTTTCCCTCCTCGTATAAATTTTCTGAAATTCCCCTTTCGCGTTTTTCAACTGCTTTTGGAGTGTCGTTCGTGTTGAAAAAATTAAAGAAGAAAAGTCGAACCAACGGGCAAAAATAATGAAAAAGAAAATCACTGCCTCTTTTCTCCCCAGGGATGGGATCAACAGATTCGAACCGGGGCGTTGAAGAGACCCGAGGGACTTAAAAGCCCTTGTCCCCTCCCGGAGGATTTTGGGAATAGGAAGATAGCCGAAACAGCCAGATGTGTCAGAAGGGTGAGCTATTCCCATATATAAAGAAGTTAATGGTAGGGCAAGTGGCTTAAGTCCGCATCATTCTGTCAGTACGTTTTATATACGGATCACTGTCCCAGTTTATCTCTTCCTTTTTACGGTCCATTTTAGACATTGATTTTTATAACTAGAACATAAAGACTTTTGTTTATAAACATTTCAATTTTTCAGTGGAAGAATGATTACGTCGGAGCTTGAACGTTTAATATTAGAAAGAAAAGGGAAAGGTCATATTCCATTCTTCGTAAACTGCACGTCCGGAACAACCGTTTTGGGTGCGTTCGACAACATCAACGAAATCGCCGACATTTGCCAGAAATACAAACTATGGCTTCATATCGATGTAAGATAAAAACCAAAGTTGTAGACCCTTAATTATTTCTTTGCAGGCTGCCTGGGGCGGTGGATTGCTTTTGTCCAAGAAATACAGACATCCCAGACTCAGCGGTATTGAAAGGTAGGAAACAGGTGACGATTGTCCCAAGCTTTAAATGCATTTTAAGTGCATTGCACGATTTCTGCATAATACTCTCCCCACCCGGGGGTTAATCCGGAGGGTAAACACATCCCCGGCCATTTGCCTCGGTACGCTCCGACGGTTCTCCAAAGCTCCTGTGAGTGACAGATTGAAGTAATCGCTTCTGGAGTGCGATAGATGGCCTATGCTCCCCAGCTGCGCCTTTCGCCGCTCATAAGAATGTGTCTTTCATCCACTTGGGGTCCCCAAGTATAATCATCCTCCCCCCGGTTTCAACTTTATGAATGGGACCTTATAGTAATAAATTACATCGGATATCAATTTGTCTCAGGCTGCTTATTGAAACCGATTTCAATCAATCTTCCAAGAACACACATCCAAAATCTACTAAGGCAAGCCTAAAAAACCAATCCGACGCTGTTCCTAGTAGCTATCGATCCCACTTTCGCAGTTTGATACCATTCCTTGTCGACCTGTAAAAGGTGAAATTACGATAGTTTTTCGCCCTTAAAAGAGCAAACTTTTCAACGACATAAATTAGAAGTAATATATCCATTTAAGAGAAACCGCAATTAAAAAGTTTAGAGATTTGGCTTAGAACTTGATCCTGAAATCCCAAAGGGCTGTTATAATTAATAGTCATCCTCGTCGCATCTGGGGTTATACAGGGAAGGGCTGCCTACATTAGAATTCAATTAGGCAGATTTGTGGGCACTACTTGACGCCTGGACCCTTTTTTATTGATGGCACCCCAGCTATAAAAAAACCTACCCCTCCCCTAAGGGCTCCCCTTCGCAAATTTACCGTAAAGGTCTGGTGAAATCATTAATTAAATTAATAGCGAGCCTGGAACTGATTAGTTTATATTTTCGCTAAAATTATTTAAAATGAAATTTTCAAATGAACATTAATCATTTCCGTATTGGAAGCAGATTGAAAAGTTTATCCTTTAATTCTCTCTAATGGATAGTCCTTGTAGCGATGGGAACTCTGGCACTTGCTTTTCACGCAAATAGGGGCGCCCTTACGTCAAAACATGGTAATTAACGAGACCCCCCATTCTTTTTAAAATCCTTTCTCCCCTTTTAAATAATAAAGGTGAGCTAAATCGTCGGGAAATTTCAGGGCAGATTCTGTGACATGGAACCCACACAAGCTCATGGGAACGCTTCTTCAGTGTTCGACGATTCATTTTAAAATCGATGTAAGTTTTACTAGAGAGATTTTTTTTTAAATTATATACTTCTAGGGATTACTTTTGAGCTGTAATTCTATGGCAGCGGATTACTTATTCATGACGGATAAGTTGTACGATATAAAATACGACACCGGCGATAAAGTCATCCAGTGCGGTCGCCATAATGACATCTTTAAACTGTGGCTTCAGTTCCGGGCCAAAGTAAGATCAAACTTTTCATTCAGTTTCTTACAACCTCAATTTAGGGGAAGCGGGAGATTTAAAATTAGCCATTATGCGCGATTCTTTCGGTCAAAATATACGCATATTTTACCAATTTTTGGGCGTTTTTTCGATCTTGCATTCAAGAATTTCGCTTAACTTTAGGAGTCGCAAAATGTTGTTTTGACCACTTAACCATTAAGGCCTTTGAAAGCCAAGAGGTTTTCATTACCTCAAACTTCAGCTCTGTAGGGAGTTGTTTCTATCTAGGGGGAACCACGATAACTCATTAGTACGAATATAACCGCTAGATCTCCTTACTTTTTTCAGGGTATGTCAGGATTCGAAGCGCACATGGATCATTTGATGGCCATGGCTGAATATCTTGTCGAACGTATCGATGCGCAAAAAGACAAATTTTATCTCATCATGAAGCCTGAACTGGTGAACGTAAGCTTCTGGTACATTCCTAAAAGGCTCCGAGGACAACCTCATAATCAACAACGAATTCAACAATTGGCCAAAGTATGAAATTGTGCTCTTTTGAAATTATAAATTTTTCCTTTAGATATGCCCAGTTTTGAAATCGAAAATGATGGAATCCGGAACTTTGATGGTCGGTTACCAGCCGGACGACAAACGGCCCAATTTCTTCCGAAGTATCTTCAGCAGCGCTGCCGTCACGAAAGCCGACGTCGACTTCATGCTCGACGAAATGGACCGCCTCGGTCAAGACCTGTAAAGGGATCAAAACTTCCCACCTGTAGAAATACCAAATTAGTCTTCCTTTTACGTTTGGCTTTGAAAATAAAAAAATACCTTCGCGAAACGTTCCAATTTTTGTCCTCCATGTTAATTATAAAATTGTTTATTTTTCTCGTTGCAATTTTATTGTTGTTGTCTATTAAATCGTCAATTTTATTTTTAGAAAAGAAAAATCGAATTTTCATACGATATCGATTTAAATATTTTTTTAAAAATTATATTTGAAAAAATTAGTTTCGAAATTTAATTTTATCAAGTCGAACATCGTATAAAAATTCATTATAGATGTTAAAAACTCGGGTAAAAAAGAAGTGGGGCTTATATTCTCTTAAGCCTCGCCCTTTTCTGCCCACCCTTTTATGCCATATCTAAATGTGTAATATAAATGTTCCATTTTTTTTATTTCAATTTATTTTTGTTTTTCAAAATGAAAAAATGAAAAAAAAAAAAGTCCATAGGAAATTCGCAATAAATTTTAGACATAGCTTTTTGAAAAAAAGAGAAAAAAAGTGTAGTAATGCAATAATGAGATTTAAAAAAATGTAAAAATATAATCATTAGACGAAATGTGTATAATGTAAAATGTATTTTGAGAAAGTTACCAATATTGAGGATGTGCGACGTTCTCAAGGTCCTAGACCGCTGTTTATATTTTTATCAAAAAGAAGAAAAAAATTATTTTAAAAATTTTAATTTTTTTAAATTATTTTCAAGTAGACCCTTGGCGTAGTTTTTGACACAAAATTAAAATAGACAAAAATGCAGCTACTGGCGTACCTAACGGTTTTGGTTTTTCATATTGAAAAAATAAAATACATGAGTGAAAAGACAATAAAAACAGAAATTTTTATGGGGGGCCAAGGGCATTTTCTTTTTGAGGGACTTTTAAGTTTATATTTTTAGGACTTAAGAAAAAAAATGAAACTGCCTATAGTTTTTGATGTACAGTCATGAGCTGGCTAAAATATTATTATGTATATAAAATAAAGTCGATGTGTAGTGAGAGAGACAATAAATAGTGAGAAATATCAGTAAAAAAATTTTTTTTCAATCCTATTTTTAAAAAGTAAGCATGACATTTTCAAGGTGAATTTTTTGCGTTATTTTATTTTGCAATTGTTTACCTTGGTTTCTTTTTAATTGAGCTGGATCTCATTAGGGTAAAAATCGTTAGTCGGATTGTCACCCCGTAACATCACGAGGCGTCCACAAAGGAAGAGAAGAATGAAAACCCGGTTTTTATCTGTACGAAGACCTACTCCCGCCTTTAAAAACGCGATCCGGACAATTAACCGGTGTAATTTTTTATGTTCGTAATATTTATAAAAACATAGGGAAAATATGGGGCCCTCGAAAAGATGTTTAGATAAAAAATTAGTAGAAACGGAAAAGAAGCCCAGAATAAAAAGCGTTCCTACGTTTATGTTAAATTTGGATTTTTACTTCTCAAAAAACCAGTTATTTCCCATATTTCAGTATTTTTAGATAAGTCTGGGCGTTTTGACCAGAAAGTACTATGTATGTAGTTTGAAGAGCTTCCAACGAAAACTTCCTTAAAGAGATGTAAAAATATAGGAGGGGGAAGTATTAAAGAGGAGAAGTATAACGGAAGGGGAAGTATAAGGGAGGGGAAGTATAAGGGAGGGGAAGTATAAGGGAGGGGAAGTATAACGAAGAGAAAAAGAACCCCAGAATAAAAAGCGTTTTAACGTTTATGTTAAATTTCGGTTTTTAGTCCTCGAAAAATCAGATTTTTCCCACATTTCAGAATTTTTAGTTTAGTCTTGGGGTTTTGACCAGAAGTACTAGATCGAAGAGCTTCCAACGAAAACTTCCTTAAAGAGAAGTAAAATATAGGAGGGGAAGTACCTATTAAAAGGGGAAGTATAAGGGAGGGGAAGTATAACGGTGGAACCTCTGAAAAAGTTGAAATCAGTAAAGATTCGATTTGACCCTCCGGGGTCTGTAAAACTTTTCCCCAAAAACCAGACGTAAAGACAAAAAACCAGACGGTATTACAATAACTTCTTTAAGGAAGTTAAAACCGACTTTTACAGGATTTTCGATAGTTTCCCTCGGTTTTAGACACTCCATTTTTACAGGACTTTCAAAAGTTTTCCTCGTTTTTTTTTTTTTTTTACAGAGGACCCCCCCCCCCCCCATTCAGGCTTTTTGACAGAGAAACTCCACTTTTAATGGATTTTCAGAAGTTTTTCTCGGTTTTTCGATATAGAAACTCCATTTTCACAGGATTTTTGGAACTTTTTCCACGATTTTTGACAAAGAAATCCCATTCCGACTTTTTGACAGAGAACCTCCATTTTTACAGGATTTTCTGGAGTTTTCCTCGGTTTTTCGACAGATATACCCAGAATTTTTGGAGCTTAAGAACTACTTTGGAACCCTTCATCAAGCTTGGCAGTGACAGAGTAAGAAAAACCTTTTCGTAGACTTTCTTACGCAATGTTTATCTCAAAACCACGTAAAATTTACATAAACGATCCGAAATTTCACAGTCCTTTTCGTACCTGACTGATTCCCATCGATTTTCCAGCTTGGATTACCGAATTCAATGACATAGGTCGATAAACTTTTACTTAAAAAGGATATTTTGGTCAAGATCTCATTTTTTGGGTTTTTTGGCCCCACTTAATTTTAATAACAGTTTAATTTTAAGAAAACTTATATTTTTATGGATGATAATTACTTCTGTCACACTTTCACAATAAAGGGGGCAGAGCGGTAGGTGCTTGGGTGAAAATAACATTAATTACTTCAAACGATGTAATTTTACATCAAAATACTACAGTTTATAAACTTTTATTTCCAGGATGTTATATCAAATTTTAAGCACTTTATCCTTCTTATGAAAATAAGCAGAATATGGCAATCCTTATTGGAATAAAAAGAACAAGATCTATTAATAATGCCATCAAAATGATGTGGTGTTCGTGAACAAGGTAAACTTGGAGGAGTGTGGTGAACTAGTAGGGTCACTTTGGAAATTTCGAATTTAACTAACGCCATAATTTTGCACCAATTGTGCATTTTGAGAAAATCGCACCACAAGTTCACACCGGTGTGCCAACTGTGGAAATTTCGATTTTCTCAAAATGGCTTGGTTTGCAAAATTATAAATTGGTGTGCAAAACTGTGCAAAAATGTGCAAAATTATGGCGTTAGTTAAATTCGAAATTTCCAACGTGGCGCTACTAGTTCCGATCTACGGGAGGTAGATCCCCATCTACGTTCCCCCGAACGATTGTTCCTCGAAGGTACCTACGTATTTTTTGAGGAAGTTAATTGACATCTTAACATTATAACGCCATTTTTTAAAGTTGAGATCTCGATTCGAAGTATGAGGCGAAAAGTAACTGTAGACGGTCACAGGATGAGATTTTTATTTTTTATGACAATTAGTGTTGTGCACGGTGTCACGAAACTCAAACGGCGGTTTAATGGCTTGTTATGTCAGGAAGTGTTCCGGACAATAAGATATCAACGTCTCGATATAAAAATAAACCGTAAAAAAAAAGTATTGTCTTGAGAAAATACAAAAGGAAATATGAATGTGCTTGGCAAAATCGCTTTTTTTATTACCTTCATTTTAACTACCTTAAAGAAGATATATAATACTCTTGAGTCTACTTGATTTCTAGAAACTCCTCAGTATCACAGTGACCAGTGGTTTTCATCGATAGGTAGGTGACCAACAGCTTTCAGCTTCTCAAAACTGTCTAATGATGACAGAATTTTAAGAACATCATATCCACCAATGTTGGTGTTAAAAATCGACGAATTCAAAATAATGTTTTTGGAAGGAAATGAGCAGTTTCCACAGCCACCCGTCCTGACTTCCGGTCGTTTCCTGTGTCCTTAACTTTTACCACTTTCCATCGTAAATTGTCTTAAGGAAAAAACATTTTAATTAAATAAATAAAGGGAAATATTTAAAATAAATATATTTTAAGAATTGGAAGTATATGGATTAAAAAAATACGTGAAGACGTTTTCCGTTTTTTGAAGACGGTGGGGGCGTTCAGGTGTAGAGGAGGGGAAAACTCTTCCGCAAGCTTCCCGGCTGGAAAAAATCAAAATAAACAGTCATAGAGATGTTTCCCTCCTTGGTGCTACCCGCTTTCTTGTTAGTGGCCCGTGCCCTCGCGTACGATCGCACTTTCGTCGAAGTAAGTCAATCAGTGTTACACATTTTGGATTCAATTACTCGGCATAATTTTTAACTTCCTTGTTATTGCCTCATCCTCACTTTAGGGCAAGGGTCTTTCAGACCCCAGGGGGTCAAATTGTATTTTATCTGTATTTATAAAAATTTCTTACATGCCAACCTAAACTGGAAGCGTTAAGGTAGGAAGGGGGTAGGGACATAGGCAATGAGCGATTATATTTTTTGTGCATTTAATTGAATTTAAATTTCTCAAAGAGAAGTTATTATAATACCTCCATTCCTGGTTTTTGGAAGAGGGTCTTCCCCGAAGTTAACTATATGCTGTTAGGATATTTTTGAACAGTCAAAACATTGCTTTAAAATCATACTATAGTGGCAATCGATTTGGAAAACTTCCCTGTTATTGGGATACCCTAGACAGACAGTTTTTGGAAATGGGTCTTCCAGACCCCTTAGCGTCTGTAATCTTCTTCTCCAAAATGAATTCTTTTAAGCCCGCAAATTTTTATCGGTCAAAATGTTCAAATTGTCCAAGTGCTTTTGAAATTCCAAAAAAGTTGAAACTTTTTTAGTTCATTGCGTTCAATTAAGGGACCGTCACTTTGCACCCTGGTTCCCATTGATTACGCTTGGGATTAACGACGTTAATCACGAGGGACCATAACGACCGACGCCTACTGAAGGCGTTATAAGATAAAGAATTCAGAAGTCGTTTACCTACTTATTTCTAGCCGTTTTGATGTTACCAACGCAATGCACTTTATAAAAAGGCAAATTGCGGATGAAGAAGCTCCAAAATTTCGAAACAATGCTATTTTTTAAATAATAAAAAGAAGAATTACAACATAGAGAAACTATTGTGTTATGAGTAACAGTATAGAGGGTTAGTAGAGCGTACAACGCCTAACATTAGAACCGTAGGGAGTTTCAAGGGGCATTGCATCCTTGATCACCTCGTTAGGAAGGCACCTGTTCGCGAGGAAGAGCAGCGGTTATGACGTTGTGCTATTGTCAAGATGCGACCCGAATCGGAATAAAATTAATGAATGACTCAACCCGCAAGGCAGGAACGTCCGGCAAGTTTAGGGGAACACCTGCGCCCTTTTCCACACCTTGGAATAATTTTTGGACATTCAAGTAATACATGAAAAAACGTGCATAAATTACCAAAAAAGTACTTAGGGGGCGCGGCCGAGGGAGCGTCTCCAGGGTGGGTCCCATTGTTTTAGGACACTCAAGGATTTCGGCCAGTCGTCCCTTTCAAGGACTTAATCATTCTTCCAATTTTTCAGGGAGTCAACGGTAATTTAGGAGATGCCATCCAGTTCCTTCGAGAATACGACAGCCAGGCGAGCGACATGTGCACCCGGGTTACGGAGGCCCAGTGGTCCTACGTCACCAATCTGACAGATTCCAATAAAAAAACGAATGGTAGGTTGAAAAAAAAAAGGAAGAAAGGAGAGAAACTTGCCAAGATTTTCGGTTCGTTGATTTACTCTTATCATGGCTCGTACCTAATTGTACGAGGGTAAAAAAACTCAAGTTTCCCTAACTAATTTTCTCTTTTAAAACAAAACGTCAAAAAAAAATCTAGAAGCAAAAAGCTTAAGTAGTTATAACTTTTTCCCGTATTCGAACCCCAAAATTATAATTCCGAAAATAATTGGGCCGTGACGATCTCTAGTCACCGGCGGGCACCTACAATGGGCGAGGTGAACCGTCAAACGATGAAGGCATTATGAGAAACAACTGAACCGAAGTTGAGGTCAAGTTACATGTCATTCATCATCGATTTTGGTGATCTTTTACCATTTAGGGACCAGTATAATGCTGCGAATGCCTTTTTTTTAAATATTTTTGTAACACTTGTTGATTTCTAAATATGATAAAAGGTTTGACACGTATGACTTGCACATTGTAGAACTAAGTATTTTTCAATTTACTGACGCTCTATTCAGATTTCAGGCTTTAAGAGCGTATAATGGTGAAAGGAAAGGAAAATTATACGCTTGCTTTTTTTGTTATCGATATTGTCTCTGATCGCGCTTTTGTGACTGTTTTCAGAATGATCTTCTATCTCTTCAAGGTAAACTGGAAAGGGTTTCATGGCAGAAAGTGACCGAGTTCAGCTGGTCGTCTCTGCCGGATCCTATAACCCGAAGGCAGCTTCAAATGCTAGCGACGAGGGGAAGGAGCGCTTTGCCAGAGCCAAGCACGCAGAGGTAATTTAAATACGAAGACGTATGTAACGAGATGGATGTTCTTCGAACCGTGAACGTAAATGCGACACTCGCGCTTCGGAAAGGAGAAAAAAAAGAGCACTCATCCAAATAATTCAATACGGAAACTAATTATCGCTAAAGATTTTCGCAAGCCAAAAAAAATTCACGTCCTATTGCATGTCTTTACGCAACTCTAGTGGACTCGTTATTTATAAATATGTTCAAAATATCTGTATTCAGTTCATTTTAATAAGCAAAAGTTGAGAAGAAGAAACATTAAATTTTAAAATACACTAGAACTGAAATAGCCCAAACTTAAGAGAAAGAAGAAGGTATGAAAAGAGGGCATACCGTCCTTGAAACAAGGGACAGATAACCGTGCAATGCGATCCATTGTAGATTGAGGAGGAAAGGAATCACGGCTCAAAGAATTTTCTCTTTTCTCTCTCCTGTTTCAGCTTACTAAAGTAGTAGCAGAGATGAAAGAGATTTACAACAAAGCACGAGTGTGTCCATTTCGGGATCTTCGTCTCCCTACTGTGATCTATCACTGGAACCGGGTCAGTGAAGATTTGTAAATCGTAATAGTAAATCTGAAGATTCAATTTTTAGAGTTGACAAGAGTCATGGCGCATTCGAGAAGCTACGAAGAACAGCTTCATGCGTGGAAGTCGTGGAGAGATGCAACAGGTCCGAAATTGAGAGATAAATTCTCCCATTATGTCGATCTCGCGAACGAAGCGGCGAAGCTGAACGGTTTGATCGAGTGGGTTCTGTGGACATGTTGATAAATGACGTTTTAGGTTTTAGAGATGCTGGAGAGCAGGAAAGAGCGCTTTATGGAAACGTGGATTTGAGCAGCGAAGTGACCGACGTGTGGACTAACTGGCTCCTCTTTATCACCAACTTCACGCGTACGTCCGGTCAAGGTTGAGGAAACACTACGCTCCCCCGCACAAGATCAATCCCACTGCCCCAATTCCAGCCCCCTCTTGGGTACGTTACCGTAAATGACTCCGTTCAACATAAGCAAAGAAAATTACAGGGAACATGTGGGCTCAAAATTGGAAAAACATATTAGACTTGGCGCTTCCTTATCCGGGAAAGAGGAGGCCGGACGTGACATCGGAAATGCTCCGTCACTACACGCCACGTAAAATCGCTCAGACCGCCGAAGAGTTCTTCACGTCCTTAGGACTCAACCGATGCCTGCGGAATTCTGGCATAAGTCACTCCTAGAACGCCCCACGACCGTCACGTCGCTTGCAAAGCATCCGCTTGGGACTTTTGCGACCACAAAGACTTTAGATCAAGCAATGTACGGAAGTCACTATGGAAGATTTGCTAACGACTCATCACGAAATGACACATATTGAGTACTACCTTCATTATTCAGAACTACCGCTTCTATTCAGGGACGGCGCTAATCCTGGTAAAATTAAATCAAAATTAGATTCAAACTAATCCATTATTTACAGCATTTCACGAAGGGATAGCCGATGCAATCGGTCTCTCTGTCATCACACCTAAACACATGCATCGGATAGGACTTCTAAACAATATAACAGACGATTACGGTTGGTATTCTTTTAATTAAACTTCTTAACTTGATTAGGAAAATGACAATCCTTGAATTAAGACAATGACACCGTGGGTAAATTAATAAAAGGTTCGTCTTTGTTTCCAGAGACTGACATCAACTTCCTAATGGAGATGGCACTGGATAAGGTGGCATTCTTCCTTTTGCCTACATCGTCGACCAAGTAAGACTAATTATACGAAAATTTAGAGTTCATGAGCTCAAATTTAACCCCACTCATTAGCCTGCAAACTGCAACTAATATGAAGTCTTTTTGTAGTGGAGGTGGAAAGTTTTCTCAGAAGGGACCAAAGATATGAACACAATGTGGTGGGACCTTCGCGCCTACCATCAAGGAGTAATACCACCAGTAGCAAGATCCGAATCAGATTTAGATCCAGCATCAAAATATCACACATTTCTGATCAACCCTACGTAAGGTAGATAAGACTCAATGTTTGAATAAAGCGCTAATTCTCTTGGGCTTTTAGGTACTTCATTAGTTTAGTTCTTCAGTTTCAAGTACATCAAGCGTTGTGTACTGCGGCCGGACATATAGGAACACTTCATACATGTGACATTTACAGATCGAGAGAAGCCGGACGTCTTCTGGCGTAAGAAAAGCTTCACTTTTTTTTATAATCAATTAATTTTGCATCTCAGAGATATTATGTCAGTCGGAGCAGTAGGCCGTGGGAAGAAGTTTTAAGAGTCGCCACTAGAGGCAGCGGCCCGTTTAAATTAGACCCTAGACCTATGCTGGAATATTTTAAACCACTCACACTTTGGCTTCGTGTACAAAATCGAGATGAGCAAATGATCGGATGGGTAACTTCAGAACAAGATGCTGGTAAGTTCAAGTTCATTCGTTCAAAATAAAAATGTCTGTTTCTAGCTCTATATGAACATTGGTCAGAGGAAACAGCATCAATTTACAATCAACGAATTTCATACTGGCAGCCTGTCTTATCTCATGGATCTATTTATGATCAAAACCTAAATTTCAAACTCTTACGCCTTCGTTACCTATTATAACTAGTTCAAAGATTATCAAGATACGATATATTGTTTTGTTAATTTTTTGCTTCTTTCCTTTTTTCTAGCCACAAATGGATGATAGACATTTATTTAAAATGAAGAATAGTTAATTATTAAAATTTCCATCTTCAAACCTCAGGAAACGTACAAATGTGCATTTTATGATTGAAAATAGATCATCCATTTATTTTTGTTATTTAAGTAGTAGGTTTTTAAATATAAAAATTGTGATTTTTCTTAACTTTTTTTACAAAGAACCTGATTAAAGGATGTTAAAAGGGTTTATACCCAGGATTAATTTAGAAAGGGAGCGACCAAGCAATATTAACCCTTTGAGACCGCGTCTGACGCCGGATTCTCTGCGCTACTGGCGCAGCACTTTTCCCCACCGCTCCAGCGCCCAGCAAAGCACAGAAAGCGAAGAGTGATGCGATCATCACTTAGTTCATTTCTTCCAACAGATGGCCAGTTTTTGCATGTCGCTAGCGCCACGGGAAGCGAAGGTATTAAATCTTAGAGGCTTCCCGCTGGCGCCGCTGGACTAAAGTCGCCTGCGGTCTCCAAGCGACATGCGCATGGCAACTATAGTCGCCTGTGGTCTAAAAAGGTTAA
>JACGAQ010002508.1:0-40185 GCA_014119065.1 Orius insidiosus
TACCTCCATCAAGTCTAACAGGTTAGGCAACTCTTAGGGGTTAATTTTGAACGCAAAACGCAAAAGCCCCCCCCCCCCACTTTTAGCACAATAATACCAACAAATAAAATAAAACAATTTATTTTAATTTTTGTTCTTTACAGTTACACAAAATTACAATAGGAATGAAAAAAAAAATTTCTAAACTTAACCCTGCTAATTACATCGTTGAATTATTTACAATGCTTTTCAAGTAGCAAAATTCAATCCAAAATTTTATAGCGATCTTATAAAATAACTGATGAAAAAAAAGAGAAATTCAATAATGGGCGAATTTCATGCTATTTTTATTGTTTCTTAAAGGCTTTTTATGATGGCCAGAGATAAGAAAAATTTCAAAGCCCTAAACTCAATATTTAAAAAACAAAATGAAGAAAAAATGACAACAATGAAGTCCAACAATAAAAGAAGAAAAAAATTATCGGAATTGAAAAAAAAAAAATTCAATAAATGTAATGCTTAATAAGCATTTGGTTTGGAACTTTAAAAATTTTATCTCTGTGGAAAGTAGAAAAAAAAATGAACGAAATATAAATTAAATTTATATACAAAATACACAGGACTCTCATCGCGACGAGTACTGAGGTAGGCTTTCAGTCGTCGGCCAGTTGGCAACTGGCGGAAATCTCTCTCATCTACTCAACGAGTGGGTTCGAGGAGCGTCTTTGATCGACTCGCGAGCGTCGTGTTTGTCGCTCAGCCTCTTGTCACGTGGTATTTTATCGAAAAACGGGTGTTTGAGCGCTTCGCCGAGAGTAATCCTTTCGGCCGGATCGTATTCAAGCATTCGGCTTATCAAGTCGAAAAGCTGTTTGTGGTCGTCATCATCACTCATCATATATTTCTACAATCAAAAAATTAAAAATTCATCTTTTTTATTTTTCAAACTTACATAAAGTTGTTTACAATTATCGCGCACATATCTTCCAGCGAACTCTTCTCATCCCAATCTAATTTACCATGGTAAAAATATTTGGTCTTTGTTTTTCTAGCCATTCTACAAAAAGAACGTATAATCTTTAAATTTTGACATTTTGACATTTTACCTGTAGGGAATAGTTCCTAATATCCTTTCCATCATCGCCAAATGTTCTCTATTGTCATGAGTTTGAAAAAGTGTTAAGCCTAAATATAACTCAAACATAATACAACCAATAGACCACACATCACATGGTTGGGACCAGCCCAATTCTGAATAAACAAATAAATAAATGTCACCCAAATTTTTTTTATACCAAGAATGACTTCTGGAGCTCTATAATGCCTTGTAGACACAATCGTGCTATGATGTTCATGGTCAAATGTGGCGCTTCCGAAATCGATGAGACGAACTTCAGAATTTTTGAGCCGCCTAACATCTCTTTTCTGAAATAAAATAATTTTAAGATTGAAATAATAATAAACTGAAGTACCTTTTTTCCATTATAAACAACTTCGTAGTCGGAATCTACAAGTAGGATATTTTCTGGTTTGAGATCAGTATGTGTCAACTGGTTGTCATGGAGGAATTTGACCGAAAAACAGAGTTGATATGTATATGTCGAACTTGATCCAGCGTATATGGCTGATAGCTGTTTTCTTTCTAAAATAAAATAAGAAAAAAAATCATAAGTAAGGAATAAAAAGAGGAAACGCCCAAAAAAACCTTACTTGGATGAAACACTATGAAAAACAAAAAAAACCAAGATAAAAGCCGAAAAGGGCAAGAAAATCAAGAAAGCCTTCAAGAATCAATGAAAAGAGCAAAAAACATAATGAAAGGCCAAACTTGTGGAAAACAACTAAAGAATGGGGGTTATCCAACGAAATAGCTTTAAAATGGGGGAAAACCGTCTATTTGACTAACCCTTTCGAGACCGCAGGCCAGTGTTGGGCGTAATCGTGATTACGATTACGATTGTAATCGCAAGTTTCTTAATTACGATTACGATTAAAACGCATTCGTATTTTTTCTTACAAATCGCATTTTTTTATTCGTAATTGTATTTTTTTTCTGCGATTACAATCGTAATTGTTTTTTTTTTTTTTGCGATTACCATTATAATCGTATTTTTTCTGCAATTACCATTATAATCGTATTTTTCTGCGATTACAGTCGTAATCGTATTTTTTTCTGCGATAATCGCATTTTTTTTTCAGCGATTACGGGCATAATCGTATTTTGTTAGCGTTTACGGCTCGTATATGACATTTTTACTGAGATTACCTGATGTCATATAGCCGTAAACGCTAACGAAAATACGATTACGCCCGTAATCGCTGGAAAAAAAAATGCGATTACGATTGTAATGCAGAAAAAATGATTATAATGGTAATCGCAGAAAAAAAATACATTACTTGTAATCGAAAAAATACGATTACTGTAATCGTTAAAAAAATGCGATACATCGTAATGCAGAAAAAATACGAATACGATGTAATAATTATCGTAATTAAGAAACTTGCGATTACAAAGTAATCGTAATGCGATTACGATTACGCCCAACCTGCAGGCGACTTTAGTTGCCCAGCGGGAAGCCTCTCTAAGATATTTAATACCTTCGCTTCCATGGCGCTAGCGACATGCAAAAAACTGGCCTCTGTTGGGGAAGAAATGAACTGTGATGATCGCATCACTCGTGCTTTCTGCGCTTTGCTGGGCTGGGAGCGGTTGGGGAATCCGGCGTCAGACGCGGTCTCGAAAGGGTTAAATACAGTGTTGGGCGTAATCGTAATCGCAATTACGATTACGATTGTAATCGCAAGTTTCTTACAATTATAAAATACAATTACAAATCGTATTCAATTTTTTCTGCGATTACGATTGTATCGCATTTTTTAACGATTAATTTTTTTAACGTTTTTTTCTGCGATTACAATCGTAATTGTATTTTTTTGCGAATACCATAATCGTATTTTTTCTGCGATTACAATCGTAATTGTATTTTTTTCTGCATACCATTATAATCGTATTTTCTGCGATTACAATCGTAATCGCATTTTTTCAGCGATTACGGGCGTAATCGTATTTTCGTTAGCGTTTACGGCTCGTAAATGACATCAGGTAATCTCAGTAAAAATGTCATATACGAGCCGTAAACGCTAACAAAATACGATTACCCGTAATCGCTGAAAAAAAATGCGATTATCGCAGAAAAAAATACGATTACGACTGTAATCAGAAAAAAATACGATTAATGGTAATCGTAGAAAAAATACGATTATGGTAATCGCAGAAAAAAATACAATTACGATTGTAATCGCAGAAAAAAAATACGATTACGGTTGTAATCGTAAAAAAAATGCGTTACAATCGTAATCGCAGAAAAAAATACGAATGCGATCGTAATCGGAATTACGATTATTGTAATCGCAATCGTAATTAAGAAACTTGCGATTACGATTACTCCCAACACTGGTTAAATATCGAGGAAAACGACCAGAAAGGATCCAGAGAAAAGGAATAAAAAAACATTGAAATGAACTTACCAAAAAGTCAAATACGCTAAGACCGAGCATTTCGAATGCGATGCAAATATGGCCATGGTAGTTAAACCAATGGATCATTTTAACACATAACTAAAAAAAAATCCATTATAAATGAAATATTAAAAAATAACTTACTGTTTACTCGTCGGATCTTTTTCCGCCAGTTTTTCAAGAACGTGAATTTCCAATTTCGCCGCATCTCGATATTTTTCGACATTTTTAATTATTTTCAAAGCATAAATTTCGTCACTAAAATTTAAATTTTAAAAATAGTCATATAATTGTTTTCTTACGTTTGAAGGTCTTTAACTTTGACGACTTTTCCGAAAGTCCCTTCGCCTAAAGTCGCCTGGATCTTATCTATTTAGAGGGGAAAAAAAATTAAATTGACGTTAATAATTATAATGCGAGATAAACTAAATGGTGTTTGAAAAGAAATAGTGTTTCCTAACTTTTTCAGTTTCTCTTTCCCACCTTCTTTTACATGCATGAAATTGCTCGTAAAAAATAGGATGAAAAATATTTTAATGAAAGAGAAAAAGAAAATTTAGAAACTGAAGAGAAATTCTGCAAATTACTAAAAACAGTTAAAAATTTTTTGTAATTTTGGTAGGGGGAGTGTGTTTTGAAATTTAAGATTTTGAAAATAAAAAATGATAAAATACAAGATTTAACTTGCAGAACAGTTTTTTTTGGGTCTTGTTAATGGTACTTTACTACAATAATGATTCACGAACATCTGCCTTGTAGAATGTCGCCGTGGCGGTAAATCAGATGGCCGTCGCTATCGTCTTGGATCGAAGGCGCTCTTGCAGACGGGCTCTGTCGAGTTGTTAATAAACGCCCGGTTATTATTTCATCATCATCATCATCATCATCATTGAGTGAAAGTGAATCCATTCCATCAACATCATCATTCCAGATAGTCATCGTCAACGCCGTGGATCAATCCATCAAGGCCACACCGACAAAACCCAGCGAGAGAAGCCGCCCAACATTCATAGACAGAGGGGAGAAAAAAAAGGCATATGTTTGCCGCGTTAACATTTTTTTTGGTTCGTTAACAAGACTACGGCTCATAAAATAATTTTATGCCAAAAAACAAAAACAAAAAAACAAAAAAGATTCAAAATGTGAAAATTTTTTGGGTGTCCACATCACACGCACAACACACTTAGGTTTATTGTAAAAATAAGTGGATGTAAATAAAAATAAAATTAAAATTTAAGTTAAAAGTGCCATTACCACTGTTAAAAAAGCGTTAAAACTTAATAAAAAGTGTGTTCCAACTGAGTTGGCCTTACACACAAAAATGGACTCGCGCTCACTCAACACAAGCCTATTTATAGTTCTCATTGCAATCAGGCCCGTTTCTATGTGATCTGAGCCAAATTTATCGACATGCATTCTTTTTTAGAACTTGGCCTAAAAAAATCTGATTTCAATAAAACGTGAATGTCAAAAAACCAAAAGTCCATGCAAAAATATAAAAACAGCCCCAGAAAAATAAGTGCGAGTACACAAAAAAATAGACGAATTATTAAAAAACCGTCTTTTAAGGGTATCACAATATTGAGAAAGCTAAAAACTCAAGAATTCCTTATAAACAATTCGTTATAAATCCCCTTAAAACCTTTATTTGTGACAAAATAAACAGTTTTCCTATTTCTTCCACCGGAAGCGAGTTTTTTGATAAACAAATTTTTCATAAGCTAAATCATAATTTTTAAACTAATTATTACCATGAAATCCAATTCTCGTTTTAAATTGTGAATAAGAAAAACGGAATGAGAATAAAGTAATCTTTAATCAAATTGAAAATATTTACGTTTGATAGGGAAATCTTTAATTTTTCATTGGTCGATATAATGACAGAGAAAAACTTTGGAAGAGAGAGAAAAGGAGCCCCTTCCAAAAAAGAAGAAAAATTCAGGAAAACAAATTCTTCTGGAAAGGGTTTGCTCAAATTATGCAATAAAAATATCTTGTTTCTTGTGTTTCAGGGCAAAATTGGGGGTTTCTCGAACGAAAAACTTAAAAATCTGGTTGAAAAGTTTTTCTAGTCAAAAACGCCGAAAAACTGTAAAAAATGAGCGTAAAAACGGCCAAAAACTGGGGTGGGAGCGCGGGAAATCAGGAGCGCCTTTAAGGAGGTATGATGGTTTTTAAGTGAGTTGCTTTGCAAATTTTTCGTTGTTAACAACGGTTTTCGGTTTTCCCTTCTATCTCGGAAACGTCGCTCAAAACGAAAAAATGTCCTAAGTAAAAGTCGTAGCTACGGAAATTTCCTACAAAAAGACCTCATTGGTTTTTTTGTCAGAGCAATACTTAAGGATATGAGGGTTCTAAGTGAGTTGCTTTGCAAATTTTTCGTTGTGAGCAACGGTTTTCGGTTTTTCCCTTCTATCTCGGAAACCGTCGCTCAAAACGAAAAAATGTCCTAAGTAAAAGTTGTAGGTACAAAGATTTCCTACAAAAATTTCTTTATTCATTATTTGCGTAAGAGCAATATTTAAGGAGTTATGAGGTTAAAACTAATAATCCTACAGAGCCTGTCTGAAAACTTAAAACCTTCATATCTCCTAAAATATTGCTCTGACGGAAAAAACTAATAAGATATTTTATGTAGTAAATTTCCGTAGCTACAACTTTTACTTTGGACATTTTTTCGTTTTGAGCGACGGTTTCCAAGATAGAAGGGAAAAACCGAAAACCGTTGATCACAACGAAATATGTACAAAGCAACCAACTTAAAACCCTCATATCCCCTTAAAAGGCATTTTTTTACTGATGGCCTATCCCGAATTAAAATCCTGGAAACAAAATAAAGGGAATGCCCTAAAAGGTTTATAACTTATCTTATAACCTAACTTTTATAACCTAACTTATAGCTTAGCACGCTTCCTAGTTTGTAATTTATCATCAAGTTGGCGCTCTCTTTATCCAAAATGAGAGGCGCATAACCTTCCACTGATAAGCTCAACTCCCTACTATGCAAAACTCCTAATAAAGGACTCCATTTGCAAATGTACAAAAAATATTAGTTCTAGTTTCTATTTAACACCGTTTAGTTAATGAAACCGGCAAAAGTTCTGAAAACTTTTTAGCATCTCAATTACAATAATTATAATTAGTCTTATTATGGAGTCGACTTTTAAATTGAAGATCTTCATTTTTTCCCGCCGAAAATGATACTGAACGGAGGACCAAAAAAAATTATTTTTGGAATATCAAGAGCTCCATTTCACTCGATCGTTATTTTTAAGAGGCACGTGCTTAATCAAAGTCTAATTTTGAATGCCATTCAAGACAATCAGGACATTTGAATTGGGAGAGAAAAAAAAAATAGGTAATCGGGTTTTGAAGTAAATATAGGTACAATAAAGAAATTGTTACAAGGTTAAGATTTGTGCCGCGGGGTTTATTTTTAAACGTTTTCTGAGACTCTTTTACTTGTTAGAATAGTAAAATAGGGGGACTTACGGGTTCGGTTTGAGTACGAAGATAGGAATACTTTTGTTGACACTTTTCTAAAGCGGAGGCCGGTGCGGCGGAGGGTTGATTGGAGGAGTCGTCGAGGGTGCAGTATTTTAGAATTAATGATTGGATTTCTTTACGTTTCGCGGCACGTTCGGAAAGTTGGCCGTCGTCTGTGGGTATGTCGACGACGATGTCGTTTGACGGGTCCTTAACTTTCGGTAGGGGTTTTGTCACGGTCGGTTTGTACAGTGGTGACGTAAGGATAAGCTTTTTCGGCTAAAACGACGGTGGTGGCGCTCCTCGCGAGCTTCTCTTTGTCATGAATCCGGGTGGAGGTAGCGCTTTTCCGTCTGGCCGCTTCGTGTTCGGTTCTCCGCCGTCGGGAACCATCCTGCGAAGGGCTCGGATGTTTGCTTTTTAAACGATAAGCACTCTCGGTCATCCAGCGTGTATTCGTCTCGTCGTCTTTTTTGCGACGTCCTACGCTACTCGTTTTCGCAGTAGACCGCATGCTCCTGGAGGAATGGGTGGAGGTGGTAGGCTCGTCTTCCGGCGGTAGGGGCACCGTCGGCTTACGTAGACAGAGCGGTGTCTCATCTTCTTTCTTCACCTTTCGGTTTATATCGACGTTCGCGGACGGACCACGGACACGAGACGCGATCCTTTGTATCAAACTCGAACACGAATCCGTAAAAAGTTGTGCGACACTCACCGTCGACGATCTCGAATACCTCGGAGATCTTGTCGTACCCTCGGCTCTGCTTCCCATCCCTCGTCTCTCATTCTACACGATCACCTCCACCTTCCTCCTCTCCTCAGAACCACTGCCAACCCTTATCTATTAATACCAGGGCGACTGTCCAAAAGTCACGCCAAACTATTTTATATATCCCCCACAAGTTATGCCGATATAAGACTAAATACACGCAGTTAAGAGACCGGAGGCTGTTTTTATACTAGATTAGACTTTCTTGATAACAACGGACTTCCTTACTTTAAATAGAAATATGTTGAGTGAGTCTTGTGGTATTTGGCACGTTATTCTTTCCCTAACTTTTTCTTTTTAATCTTTTTTTTTCTTGTGTTGTAAACGTCACATGGAACATTGTTTGATTCAAGTTTTGCTCACCTCAGGGCCACTTTGGCTCGCGTAGCCGTCTTCGTAGGACTTCCGGCGAGATGTGATGCGCTTGGAAGACCTATGTCGCCTGTGCCGCCTCCTCGAAGTCGGTGACCTCCTATGGCTCCTCTTGTAGCGACGTTCCGCCGATGTCCCTCTCTCATGAAGCCTCGACCGCTCAGCACGTTCCGTACTGCAACACATGCCCTTTTCCAATTTTCCACTCAAACAATCAACAAAGATAAACAGCCGTTTTCCGAGAGATTCTTCCGATAAAACTTTCTACAAGAACTATCACAAAGATAGATTTTATAATCAAAAAAACATGTAACAAATTACTACGCGGTTTTCATCATGCGGCGTAGGGCGAGGTTTTTGGTGTAAATTGATACTTGATTGAGATGAGAGGTTTAAGAGGGGAGATATTGAATGTCTGTTTTTCAACCCGATATGGTCAGCCTACTTTCCCTATTTGGTATAAAGAGGTCCCCATAAACGACCTTCGAAGGAGCAATCAAGTGACTTCACCGTCAAATTTAAAAAAAACGCGCAAAAACATATGAAATTGGAGAGAAAATTACAATTGAGGCGTTACCAGGAGCTATACTCACTCGGGAGGCATTCGGGAAGATCAGGCTTCATAAAAAAGTTTACGAAGTTAAGGACGACCGGTCTACGCGACACCTGTTGCTCACGGAGTTGACTCACGAACTGCACGGTTCGAAAGGGTTAAAATATTAGAATTTCCTCTCCTCTTCACTCACGGGTAGAGGGGTTCTGTACGAAACGTCTGGTTCAATTTCAACGAGGAAAAAAGGGTTCATAAACTTGAATCAAACAAGTGCCAACTCTTTGTTTTTACATTCTATAAACGGAACTATTTATTTATAAACTTTTTTCCGCAGTTCACTTCAAGTGGGCCAAATCTAAGGGAAAATTTCACCGAAATACGCCTGAGTCTTCACCAATCAACGTCCGTGACCTGCCCGATTTTTCAACACCTTATAAGTTACGACCTACTCGTTGGCAGCTCACAGAAATGCTAGAACAGTTGAAATCGGCCTATTTTTCGCTCATACGCTGAATATAAACAAAGCTAAAACTTTCACTATGAAATTAACGATGATAACACGTGTTGAAATTATGGTTTAAATTTTATGGTGTAAAATGTGCGTGTAATGAAAAGGAATGGCATAAAATTATCGTCTTTTTTAAAAATGAAAATTGAGGTCTTACGTCCTTAAGTATCATGTTGGAAACATTCGGGGTGGGCAGTTGCTGGGTCGGCGGCCTGTCGTCTCTGACGAACCTCTGATCGCCGCTGACGCCGTTGACGACCGGAATCGGACCGCCCCGCTTTTTGAACCTCGCGGTCCCGAAGAAGCCGCCGACACTGGTTTCGTTTTGTTCCCATTCCCGACCGAAATGTTCTTTTCCATAAAACGGTGAATTTTGTTTTGTGTTTTTTAAAATAAAGGCCAAAAAAAATTTTCTAGACCATAAGTATGTTTTTTATTTATTTATATTAAAAAATTTTAACTTCAAAAAAGAAAAGGCCCCCTCCCCTCATCAATTTTTTGACCGTAAATTTATTTTTTCAAACAAAAAAGACTAACGCCCTAAGACATTACGCTTTTAAAAAGATTCCTCGCGTTCACGTAAATAATAAACACGCCTATTAATAGGAGCATTCTCGTGCCAGAAAGTCTTAAGACGTTTTCATCTTCCATTTTTGAGAAGAAAATTTTTTTAAAAATGAAAATCAACCAATTTTAATTATTGTGCGATTTAGAAGGCGGAGGAAAAAAAACCGATGAGTCACAACATTCTTTCAATCCAAAAGATACAACAGAAGACTCTAAATAGCCTATTTATTTTAAGATGTTATGCGTGATTAGAAGAACTAATGCCAAATTCTATTTAATTTCTTTTTCCTGATAAAAGTGGTTTTTGCCAAGCAAAACTACCATGTTTTAAAAATAAAGTGTTGAAAGGTTCTAAAATCAAGCATTTGCTGCATATTATAAATTAGGGGGAAAGCTATAAATGCCGGAATTTCGAATATACTTTTGATGTTGGATGTAAGAGTCACTGACCAATGGAAGGCTCTGGAACGGCTTAAGCCACTCCCACTGACCAATGGAAGGCACTAGAACGGCTTAAGCCACTCCCTCCGACCAATGAAAGGCTCTAGAATGGCTTAAGCAGGCACCACGTGGGAGTCGTTTTGATCCCATAGTTGAGGAAAACGCCTTAAATCAGGTAAAAACAAGTGTTTTTTTTTTCGGAAAATTTTGTCTTTTTTTTCAAAAAAAATTTTAAGTTTTTTTTCCGAAAAAATTGTATAAGTTTTCATATCAGATTTTTCTTTCTTCTTTTCTTTTTCCGTCGTTTTTTTATCGTAAAGGATGTTTCTTTTGAACAATCGACGCAGGTTTTTTTTTTTTTCAAATATTCTTTATTTTGGACATGTTTCGAGAGCTATTCGCTCAACTTCCTCAAGAAGTTACTGTGATACCCTCCGACCCCCTGTTACTAGAAAAGGGTCTTCCAGACCCCGTAGGATAAATCTGATAAGTGATCTTTGCCGATCCTGACTTTGTCTGTGGTGCCGGCCGTCCGGCCGTCCGGCCGTCCGTCGCCACTTTTTCCGGAACACTTCACGGCCGCAATTTTCATCCGATCTTCACCAAATTATACACAAGCTTCCTTCACAGAAATCTTGAAAATGACGAGAGCTTTTTCGAAATTTTCAAAATGGCGGAGATATGACTGTTCAAAGATTTAAAATGAGCGCTGTGGGCGTACTGTTGGTCCGATCTCACCAAATTTTCACTAAACATTCCTTGAATTATTTAAAATTTTCCAGTTTTAAAATTTTTAATTTCCAAAATTTTTTTTACTTAATAATTTTTCTAGGCAGAAATGTGAGTCACTTCGCCGGCTCGAGGGCGGCCTCTCTTTGGCTAACCGTACTGAATTTCTACCTTGATATAAAATTTTCAAAATAATTTTTTTTTTTTTTTTTAACTTCCTCAAGAATTTTTTAACGGAAAATAAAATGGCGATTATTAGGTACTTAATTTTTATTTTTTTTTTTTCAAAAAACAGAAAACGAACAACAAAAAAATACCTAAAATTTCTAACTTCCTCAAGACTTACTGCGATACCCACCAAATTTATTTCACAACTTTTACAAAAATTTAGTTCTCCTACTTAATATTCCTCCTCCTGTATCCTTGAGGAAGTTATCGTTGGAAGCTCTTCAAACCGGAACTTTTTTTTACGATTAATAATATATTTTCTATGATAATCTATATAAAAATTTCTAAATTGATTTTATGAAAAAATTAAAAACATATAAAAATTAAAAAAGTATAAAAATATAAAAAGATAAAAAGAAGAGAGGAACATACCATTTCAGGACTAGATTTTCGATGATTTAAAATTGTTACGAACGATAATTCCATATTTCTTATAATAAACATTTTGAAGCAAAAATTATTTAAACATGTCATGCTATCTATTGGTAAAAACATTAAATATAAAAAAGAATATAATTTCTAGTACATTTTTGTGTCACTGGTTTTGATGTTTTTAGAATGATATTTTTATACTGGGCACTCATTTTGTCTCTGTCATTTTGTATATTTAATGAGTTTTCCCTTGCAACATTGTTAATGTGGACATTTTCTAAATTAATAATTTGTTTCCATTTTTTTCCCTAGTATTTACACTCATCAAATTTAATATTATGTCCAGTCTGAAGGACATGTTGGTCCAAGCCTGTGAGCTCTTTTATTTCTTATATTATTCTTGTGTTGATCCATTCGTTTTTGAGAAGCTGGACTGTTTTTCCTATATATTTTCTTACATGTACATGCTAGGGAGTATACGACATCTGATTTTAGCCATTTTTGTACTTTTTGTCGTATTGGGCGAAGAATACTTTTTATTTTTATTTATGCGAATAGCTCTCGAAACATGTTCAAAATAAAGAATATTTGAAAAAAAAAAAACCCGCGTCGATGTTCAAAAGAAGACATCCTTTACGATAAAATAAAACGACGGAAAAAAAAAAAGAAGAAAGAAAAAGTGTTGACAGGTTCTAAAATGAAGCATTTGCTGCATATTATAAAATCAGGGGAACAAAAGCTATAAACTGCAGAATTTCGAATCTACTTTTGATTTTGGATGTAAGAGTCACTCACTGACCAATGGAAGGCTGGAACGGCTTAAGCCACTCCCTCCGACCAATGAAAGGCTTTAGAACGGCTTAAGCCACTCCCTCCGACCAATGAAAGGCTCTGAAATGGCTTAAGACTAAAGGTTCCAAAATTAAGCATTTGCTGCATATTATAAAGTCAGGGGGAACAAAAGCTATAAACTGCCAGGATTTCGAATCTACTTTTGATTTTGGATGTAAGAGTCACTCACTGACCAATGGAAGGCTCTGGAACGGCTTAAGCCACCCCCACTGACCAATGGAAGGCTCTAGAACGGCTTAAGCCACTCCTCCGACCAATGAAAGGCTCCAGAATGGCTTAAGCGGCACCGCGTGGGAGTCGTTTTGATCCCATAGTTGAGGAAAACGCCTTAAAATCAGGTAAAAACAAGTGTTTTTTTTTTTTTTCGGAAAATTTTGTTTTGTTTTTCAAAAAAAATTTAAGTTTTTTTTTTCGAAAAAAAATTGTATAAGTTTTCTTTTTTAAATTAGCACCTTTTTTTAAATTTATTAAGTTTTTTTTTTGGAAATTTTTCAAAGTATCAAGGTAGAAATAATGGGATTCTTCTCCAAAAGAGGTCCCTCTAGTAAAGGGTGGAAGTATGAAATTTCTCCCTCCTCTAAAATGATAATTAATGTTGAAAAAATGATAATTTTTTTACACCAAAAATTCGTAAAAAATTTTTCAAGGTAGAAATAATGGTCTCTTGGCCTAGGGATGTGCCTCTCGTAATGGGTAGAAGTACGAAATTTCTCCCTACTAAAAAAAAATTAATTAAAAAGTGGCGATATTTTTACACCAAAAATTCTTAATAATTTTTAGGAGTAGGTAATTGGTGAAAATTTGGTGAAAATCGGACCAACGGTTTCAACGGTGATTTCAAACAGACATATCTCCGCCATTTTTTAGAAATTAAAACATCGCCCTTGTTAGTTTCTTGTTCACCGACTAAAGAAAATTTGGTGAAAATCGGTTGAAAACTGTGGCCGTAAAGTGTTCCGGAAAAAAAATGCTACGGACGGCCGGCCGGCACCACAGACAAAGTTGAGATCGGTAAAGATCAATATTCGATTTGACCCTCTGGGGTCTGGAAGACCCTTCCCCAAAAACTCGACGTGGAGGGTATCACAATAACTTCTTTAAGGAAGTTAAAAGGGTTTCTCCTTCTTGCAATTATCAGCTAAAAAAAGAGAAAAACGCCTCAAAATCAGGTGGTTTCTGAGTAGAAAAACTGAGAAAAATGCGGTAAAATGGACCCAATAGCCGCGAAATTATGAATGATCTAAAGAATCTGAATACGACAAAACGGCTGTAAATCTTCATATTTAAACTTAAATTTTAAAACTAGCTATAAAACACACATGCAACTAAATATTAGACTATACAAAGAATAACCTCTTAATTACTTATATTTTTATTTAAAATTAACAAAATATAATTTCAATACAAAAAAATAATTAAGAAATTAAACTTTTTGAGTGCGACACCTTTGAAATGATTCAGCGTACAAGCCTGAAGTTTGAAAAGATAATAAATGTCACAATTTTGATTTAGTGACTTTATTTCTGAACTAAAGAGGGCAGTGCCCATGAAGCATCTTGATGAATTAGAAAAAATTATTGTCGACAGAATCAGAGCTAAATTTGCAAAGATCACCAAATCTTTTTGTTAAAATCAGTTCTCTGTGGTGGGGGTGTTTTTTCTTTAAAACCAAAAATAGCCTTGAAAAAAATGAGAACTGGAAGAAAATTAGCTCCGGAAGGATTTAAGCCCCAGAAGGTAATGGAAGTTCCATTTCATTGAAATGTTAGGAAGGAAAAATTGAGAGAGAAAAGAAAAGGTTGTTTTGACTTCTCCAGAGGATGAAGCCTTAAAACTTCAGAATCATTTAAGTACGCATCGAATCCGACAAAATTCTTGCAATTATAATAATTGCAAGAACTCACCTGTGAGAATTTTGGTAAAAGGAAGCTTCATACGAATCTCGGTACCGTTTAAACTGCGGCGATCTCGATCGATCTCTGTCTCGACTTTCCGACCTCGGCGAAATACTCCGGTGCCTTCGTCCTCGTGGCATCTACAAAAAAAGAAGAAAAACTATTAGAATAAAATAATTTTTTTTTATCAGATAACTTAAGAAAAACGCCTAAAAATCAGGTAAAATGAGTTTCTTTTTCTTGTTCCTAAAGAGAATTTATCGCCAGAAAAAACCGAGCGAGAACGCACGAAAATCAGGCAAAGCGAGTTTTTTTTTGGCCAAATAGCTGAGGAAAACCGCCTACATGTTTGGTAAAAAAAGAGTCTTTAAGTTGCAGATTAATCATTTGAAAATAGGGAGAAACGCAAAAAAAAATCAGATGATGAGGGAGCTTTTCGCCAAAAATTCTTGCGGAAAAAGTTTCGTTTTTGTTCGTAGGTTCGTCAGATAAGAAACAAAAAAAACTCCTAAAAATCAGTTGACAAAGTGGTTTCTCAAACAAAAACCAAAAAAACGCCCAAAAATCTGTATAGAGAAGGTAACTTGACAAAAAGAGAAAAACGCCAGAAAAAAACGGTAAAATGGAAGCTTTTAGGCCCCAACCGCCAAAAAAAAAGGGCTTTTTTATTGTTGCTGAGAGTGTTTACCGGCCAAAAAATTTGGTTACGGGGGAAATTTTTGGCCCAAAACACAAGAACCAATAATGGGGGCTAAATGGCATAAAATAAATTTAAAAATTCAAAATACGTTATAATCGAAGTCTTTTGGCGAACAGGAAAACCAGATAAAAGTCCGGTTCAAAATATCACATTCTCATCTTGTTGATAGAATTATCAAATATGATAACATGGGAGTTAATCGGCCAAAAAAAAAACTCAGAAAACCGAGTAAAGTGGAAGTTTTTGATCCAGATAACCTAAGAAACCACCAAACTGCTAAAAAGGCCTTTCAGAACGAATTTCTCAACTTAAAAACATGGAAAAATGCCTAAAAATTGGACTTGTGGGATTCTATAGGCCAAAAAAACTCCAGTAAACCGAGTACAATGGGAGTTTTTGAACCAGATAACCGAGGAAAACGCCTAACCGTCTGGCCTTTCGGTTTAGCTGCGAATTGATCGACTTAAAAACACGGAAAACGCCTAAAAGTTAGACTGTGGGATTATAGGCCACAAAACTCCAGAAAACCGAGAAAAATGGGAGTTTTTTATCCAGATAACCGAGGAAACGCCTAACTGTCTGGCCTTTCGGTTTAGCTGCGAATTGATGACTAAAAACGGAAAACGCCTAAAAATTGGACTTGGGATTCTATAGGCCAAAAAAACTCCAGAAAACCGAGAAAAATGGGAGTTTTTGATCCAGGTAACCGAGGAAACGCCTAAGATCTGGCCTTTAGGTTCGCTGCGAATTATCGACTAAAACACGGAAAAACGCCTAAAAATTGGACTTGCAGGATTCTATAGGCCAAAAAACTCCAGAAATCCAAGAAAAATGGGAGTTTTTTTATCCAGACAACCGAGGAAACCGCCTAAACCGTCTGGCCTTTCGGTTTAGCTGCGAATTGATCGACTTAAAAACACAGAAAACGCCTAAAATTGGACACGTGGGATTCTATAGGCCAAAAAACTCCAGAAAACCGAGTGAAATGGGAGTTTTTTATCCAGAAAACCAAGGAAACCGCCTAAACATCTCCCCTTTCAGTTTAGCTGTGAATTGATCGACTTAAAAACGGAAAAAAGCCTAAAAATTTGACAATGTGGGATATATAGGCCAAAAAACTCCAGAAAACCGAGAGAAATGGGAGTTTTTGATGCAGACAACTGAGGAAACCGCCTAACCATCTGGCCTTTCGGTTTAGCTACGAATTATCGACTTAAAAACACCGAAAAAAGCCTAAAAATTGACAATGGGATTCTATAGGCCAAAAAAACTCCAGAAACCGAGTAAAATGGGAGTTTTTGATCCAGATAACCAGGAAACCGCCAAACCGTCTGGCCTTTCAGTTTAGCTGCGAATTGATCGACTTAAAAACACGGAAAATGCCTAAAAATTAGACTACGTGGGATTATATAGGCAAAAAAACTCCAGACAACCACGTAAAATGGGAGTGCAGATAACCGAGGAAAACGCCTAACCGTCTGGCCTTTCGGTTTGCTGCGAATTGATCGACTTAAAAACACGGAAAACGCCTAAAAATTGGACAACGTGGGATTCTATAGGCCAAAAAAACTCGAGAAAATCGAGAAAATGGGCGTTTTGATCCAGATAACCAAGGAAACGCCAAACCGTCTGGCCTTCGGTTTGTGCAAATTTCTCGACTTAAAAACACGGAAAACGCCTAAAAATTGGACAACGTGACATTCTACAGGCAAAAAAAAACTCCAGAAAACCAAGTAAAATGGGAGTTTTTGATCCAGATAACCGAGGAAACCGCCTAACCTCTGGCCTTTCGGTTTGCTGCGAATTGATCGACTTAAAAACAAGAAAACGCCTTAAATTGGACAACATGGGATTCTACAAGCAATAAAAAATCCATTAAAGCACTTAAAAAGCTCGAGTAAATTTATCAGCTAGAATTTAGAGCAAATCAAATACCATTACGTACACCAAATGAAAAATTGTACAATCTGACTTTTTTGCCCCGAAAAAATCAATCAGTAAATATAGGTTAGAGAAAGGAATTCCCACAGAAAAGTAAAACATACTATTCGCCAAACGCATTGTGCATTCCCAGAAATGCCTAATCGATGTCAAGTTTTATTTTTAAATATATGACGTTTTTCAAGGTTATAGATAAATTGTTATATTGGCAAAAAAAGTCAGCGATAAATTGGGTTTTTATAAATAAAAAATAAATATGAATGTGATAAATAAAGAGTCCGGTAGGTGCCAAGTACGCGGATTGGTCAGTTTACATAGCGCTACAAATAATGAGCACATTGTAAAATAAATGTTTTCTTTTTTTCTCACTCTTTTTTTTAACTCTTAGAAATATAATTGAGGGCTTACGTGTTGGCTCGTATTTTGTTCAAAAGCCCTTCGATATAATCCAGATTTCCAAATGAGTCGTACGAGGGACAAAAACAAAAAGTCGGAAAAACTAAAAAACGCTAATCCTTCGGATTAAAAAAAAGATTTTTTTTCCTCTTCTTCTTCGGGCGGCGATCACATGAACGCAGAGAACAAAAAATAAAAAGATGGAATCGCGGAGTTTTCAACTCAAAAAACAATAAAAACCAACAATTTATGAACTGTGGAAATGTGAAGCGAAACTTGTTTACAATTATGGCCGTCAGGAGCGGCGTCTACTTTACCGCAGATTAATGCCTTCTAGATTATTTAATATCAAAAATCTATAACAATAATTTAAAATATAACATTCTATTGTATTTACTCACTTTAAACGGTTTTAGTTTATTAGAAAGTAATGTTTTATTTATAATTAAAGAAACTTCACTACTGAGATAAAAGTAAATATCGATTTAAAAATCGAATACGTAATTTCCCGCCTAGTATGAAGATTGATGGCCATTTTTGAATAACGACTATTCCCAAAAAAAATTGGATAGTCGGGAAAATTTTGGGATGTTTAAGCCCGTTTGGCTGGGAAAGACTTATACTTTTACCTTACTACTTGATACTTAAAATAAAAAACAAACTGTTAATGACGTCATATGGTCTTTGTGAACGTCCACCAAAGGACATGCAGCAGGATATCAAATTTGCTGGACGTAAAAAAATGACATACAAAAGTACTAGTCTGGAGCTGGCCCCGACGGGAACTTCCTTAAAGAGAAGTATCAATATAGGAGGGGGGAGTATATGGGAGGAGAAGTATGACGGAGTGGGAAGTATGTGGGAGGGGAAGTATAACGGAGTAGTAGGAAGTAAATATGGGAGGGGAAGTATAACGGAGGGGAAGTATAACGAACGGGGAAGTATAACGGAGGGGAAAGTATAAGGAGGGGAAAGTATAACAGAGGGGAAGTATAATGGAGGGGAAGTATAAGGAACGAAAGTATAAAGGAAGGGGATGTAGTAGGGAGGGAAAGTATAAAGGACAATTTTCCAAGTTAGTTTTTTCGAAAATTTTCGGGCTTTTTATTTTTTTTCGAAAAAATTTTCTAAGTTCTTTTTTCGAAAAATTTTCTAAGTTCTTTTTTTTTTTAAAAATGTTCTAAGTTTTTTTGTCCGAAAAAAAAATTTTTTTTTTTTTCAAAAAATTTTCAAAGTTTTTTTCGAAAAATTTCCGGGTTTTCCTTTTTTTTTTTTCGAAAAATTTTCTAAGTTCTTTTTTTTTCTTTTTTTCTTTTTTTTTTTTTTTTTTTTTTTAAATTTTAAGTTCTTTTTTTCGAAAAATTTTCTAAGTGTCGAGGTAGAAATAATGGGCTCTTTGGCCTAGGGATGTGCCTCTCGTAAAGGGTAGAAGTACGAAATTTCTCACTACTAATAAAAATAGTAATTAAAAAGTGGCAATTTTTTGCACCAAAAATTCTTAAAAAATATAAGGAGTAATGGTGAAAATTTGGTGAAAATCGGATAACGGTTCGGCCGCAGCGAATTTTTAAAATTTCAAACAGACATATCTCCGCCATTTTTCGAAATTCAAAAATCCCTCGTTACATTCTTCTTCACCGGCAAAAGAAATTTTGGTGAAAATTTGGTGAAAATCGGATGAAAATTGTGGCCGTAAAGTGTTCCGGAAAAAAATGCTACGGATGTCTGGAAGACCCTTCCCCAAAAACCGACGTCGAGGGTATCGCATAACTTCTTTAAGGAAGTTAAAAGCAAAATGAAGTCATTGCTCTTGGACGGATGTTTACAATTTTACAGCAAATGATGTGTCAATTTCCTCGTTTATTATTTTAATATTTTGGTGTGTCCTTAAACGTCACGACCATGAATAGCAGGAAAAAGTCCAGTTTTATGACCCCTAATTAAACTCATAAAAAAAATGTCATTTTGACGGCTAATAATAGACGAGGAAAAACGTTATAAAAACTTATTTATTGATACAATTTATAATTTTAAACAGAAGAATGAGCTCCCACGGAGACTCCGTGAAGGCCGGGCCCGCTGTGGATCATCCCCGCGGAAATGGTGTGGCCGTTGGCCGTCGCCGTCGCCGAACTAAACCCTAAAAAATTGTCAAAATTAGGATTAAGAAAAGAAAGTTTAAAATTATGAATTTATTCATAATTTATGACGTGTACAGAATTGTTATTTTTAAAAGAATCTATAAATAGAATGTTGAAAAACAACATGGTGTTTTTCCTAATGACAGTTCTTATTATTGGAAAATCGATAATTCTTAGGAAAAAAAAATTGGAAAATACAAATTATATGAATTAAAAAATAATAAATTATAGTTAATTATAGGTTTGAGGAGGTTGGTTTTGGAGCTTAGCCGTAAAATCCTGAGTTTCCGAAACCACTGGATCCTCCGAAGCTTCCGGAGCCGCTGAAGGAGGAGCCGAAGCCGGCGCCATGACCGGCCCCGCCGCCGAAACCGGCGGAAAACGACTGCGAGCCTCCGAAGCCAGTTCCAAAACCACCGGCCCCAGAACCTGAGGTGGCCAACGAACCTGAAGAACCGAAGCCGCCGCCGATTCCTCCGGCTCCCGAAGAAGCTAAAGCTCCGGAGCCGCCGAAGCCTCCTCCGAGACCGCCTCCGCCGGCAACGGAACCTGATGCAGCTAATGCGGACGATCCGGAGAGGCCACCGCCGATTCCTCCTCCGATACCACCGGCACCTGATGTCGCCAAAGCGCCTGAGCCGCCGAAACCGCCTCCCAGACCTCCTGCACCGGAAACTGAGCCGGACGAAGCTAAAGAACTCGAACCGCCGAATCCACCGCCGAGTCCTCCGCCGATTCCTCCGGCTCCTGAAGTCGCCAAAGCACCGGAGCCGCCGAAGCCTCCTCCGAGACCCCCAGCGCCAGCGACGGAACCGGACGAAGCTAAAGAACTCGAACCGCCGAATCCACCGCCAAGTCCTCCGCCGATTCCTCCGGCTCCTGAAGTCGCCAAAGCACCGGAGCCTCCGAAGCCTCCTCCGAGACCCCCAGCGCCGGCGACCGAACCGGACGAAGCTAAAGAAGTTGCTCCGCCAAAACCACCGCCAAGTCCCCCTCCGAGACCACCTCCGAGACCTCCTCCGAATCCGCCGCTAACACTCTGCGATCCCGCAAACGAACCGCCAAAACTACAATCAAAAATCAATAAAAAATACAAACACAAGTAATAACTTACCCTCCGCCCCGGATGGGGTTCGCAACTGCGGCGGAGAAGAGAAGGCAAAGAAAGGGAAGCATGACTACGTCGCGAGTGATTTACCAAAATATTTTCTTTCCCGTTTTATAGTTTCTAATGAGGAGCCATTAGCGAAAGATATAAAATACTGATACACTTTGGGAAATACGGGAAAAAAAATTTGACGGCTCGACCCGGGCTCTCGTTTTAGACCAAGGAGCCCTCAGGCAAAAAAGCGCCTCAAGAACCGACAATTTTGTTTATTTTACGTTAGTACAAGGAAATTCAATTAAGCAAAAATAACGGAGGGGAAGAAAAAAGAAAAACAAAGTTTTTCGAAAACCTCGACATTTAGTAGTGAAGGGAAAAAACCGCCCATATACTTTAAATTTCATTGAATGCAGGATGTTTCTAGTAAAATGGAGCTCTCTAGACCGAAAAATAGTGGTTTGGTGCTGAACTGCCTTTCAGTAATTAAATTTTCTTGGAAAATCCTGTAAAAGGTGTTTTTGCGGCCAAAAAATTGTTTGAAAACTCCTAAAATCCTTTTTTAAAAAAATGAAATTTTCGGACTATTATCATAGGAAAACGCCCCCTAAAATTCGGCAAAATAGTTTTTTTAAATGGAATTTTAGGACGATAAATATAGGAGAACGGCCCCCTAAAATCCTGATAATCCTTTTTTTGATGGACTAAAAGACCAAGGATTATGTTTCCTTGACGTTACACTGCATTTTCAGTCTTAGTGATCTGTTCCTTCAAATAAAATGATGCTATAAAAAACACCCCGCCTCGCAAAAGTGTTTTCTCTGTCTTTTGACTAAACACCATTTTTCGGGGTTTCTCCTGTCTTTTGCCTAAAAACACCTCTTTTTGGGTGTTTTCTCCTGTCTTTTGACTAAACACCCATTTTTCGGTGTTTCTCCTGTCTTTTGTCTAAAAACACCACCTTTTCAGTGTTTTCTCTGTCTTTGACTAAACACCCATTTTCGGTGTTTTCCTGTCTTTGTCTAAAACACCCCTTTTTCAGTGTTTTCTCCTGTCTTTTGTCTAAAAACACCCCTTTTTCAGTGTTTTCTCCTGTCTTTTGTCTAAAAACACCCCTTTTCAGTGTTTTCTCCTGTCTTTTGACTAAACACCCATTTTTCGGTGTTTTCCTGTCTTTTGTCTAAAAACACCACTTTTTCGGTGTTTTCTCCTGTCCTTTGTCTAAAAACACCCCTTTTTCAGTGTTTTCTCCTGTCTTTTGACTAAACACCCATTTTTCGGTGTTTTTCCTGTCTTTTGTCTAAAAACACCACTTTTTCGGTGTTTTCTCCTGTCTTTTGTCTAAAAACACCCCTTTTTCAGTGTTTTCTCCTGTCAGCCAGAAAAGTTATGATACCAACATCAACGCCCGTGCTTCCAATTTCAAAGCTCCCCTTGGTGGCGGTCGCGAAATGCTTTTTACAGTTGTGTATTATATTATTCAGTGATTACTTAGTTGATGATATGTTATCGATTACTCTAAAATCCTTAAAATTTCTGAAAAGAGGCTTGTCTACTGCTCTTCGTAGGCCTCCCTCAGTATAGTAAACATTCCTAAAAACGCAAAAAGCATTCCGGGACGCCGCCAAGGGGAGCTTTGAAAACGGGAGCACGGGTGTTGATGTTGGTATTGTTCTGGCTGCTGTAGAAGGGTTTTTGCGAGGCGGGGTGTTTTTTACACGGAGTGTTTTTGATAGCGATATCACATCTTTTGAAGTTTAAATAATTAACTATTGAAGAGACTTTTAAAGGTCATATATTTAGACACATTGTAAATAGAGTGCAAAAGTGCTCCAGGCTAGGGACCCTTTAGTCCGGCAAAACGTACCCTAAAATTTCAGCTTTTTGTGCATAACTTTTTTTTGGGTTGAGTTTGTAGCGGTTCGCTAATTTCATTGGTAAATCATTAAAAAGGCACTGGCTAAAATTGGAAGGTCTGTGCAAAATTTCAAGTCAATCGGTGCACTAGGAGTGGCTGTAGCCCTGGCAAACTGAACGGGAAGAAGAAGAAGACGGCAAAGGCGAAATGTTTTCAGAATTGTATATCTCAGCACCTTGTATACCGATCGACTTGAAATTTTCAGCATTTACTCATATCGAATCAGAGAGACCTGTATAAAATTTGAAGTCGATCGGTATACAGGGTGCTGAGATCCAGATATCAAAAACACTCCGTGTAAAAACACCTCGCAAAAACCCTTCTACAGCATCCAGAAAAAGTTATGATATCAACATCAACGCCCCCATTTCAAAGCTCCCCTTGGCGGCCTTGGAAAATTCTGGTGTTTTCCAGCAAAAAAAAAAAAAAAAAAAAAAAAAAAAAAAAAAAAAAAAAAAAAAAAAAAAAAAAAAAAAAAATAAACACTCCGTGTAAAAACCCGCCTCGCAAAAACCTTCTACAGCAGCCAGAAAAAGTTAAGATATCAACATCAACGCCCCCATTTTCAAAGCTCCCCTTGGCGGCCTTGGAAAATTCTGGTGTTTTTGCAACATTTTTTGGTCGTACAGGTGTATAATATATTATCAGTGACTACTGATTAGTTTGATGATTAGTTTGACTCTGACGGTAATAAAAATCTATCAAAAATTATCAGGCAAGAAAGAATGCGAAAAACGCAAATCGTGACGTGAAGTAAACATGCACATCGTTAGTACTTTTTCTGCTTTCGGTTGGGTTTTGCTTGGCGTGCGGAATGCGATTCTCGATTTTTCGAGGCATCTGCTGAAGTACCTTAGGAGTCTTAGGAAAGGGGGCTCTCATTGGCTGATGATAACCCAACCCTTGATTTTCACTTTAAGGAAGTTTTCGTTGAAGCTCATCAAATCGAAAGTGTCAGTTTTATGAAGTCTGAAGTTGGAACTTCCTTTTGGAGCCATATTTTGTATCGAAAACAAGGAGGAAAAAATAATTCCCTTCCCTCAGCCATATGTATTAGGTGTACAAAATGAAACTCAGCCACAGGGTTTTGAATTTTGTAGATTTTAGCCGAGTTTCATTTTGTACACCTAGTAGTTCATTTTTTCAAAATTTGAACATTTTAGGCGTTAAAGTCCATCAAAAGTTGACCTTCTCCGTGTAAGAAGGTTATTGAAGTATAACCATTAAGAAGGTTAATTTTTAAAGGCTTGTAAATTGTAAACCGTTACAGATATTGAAAAATGCACTAAATAAAATCTGTTGAAAATTTAATTCTCTTTAATTTTTATTGTATTCATTTTTTCTCTAGGACGCACTGTTTTCAAGATAAATTTATTTTTAAAAAAAATTATTTTCCGAAAATGGTGCATCCTAGAAAAAATAATTAAGTGCAAATTTATAGAGAATTAAATTTCCTACAATTTTATTTATAAGGTGTACAAAATGAAACTCAGCCACAGGGTAAATTTGAATTTTGTAGATTTTAGCCGAGTTTCATTTTGTACACCTAATAAATAGCCCGAATTTCTCCAGTTGTCAGATCTGCTAAACTGAGAGTTTCCATTCGCTGTACGAATCGGTTCAAACACTTTTTGTTTCTAGGAAGTTTATATAACCTGCCTCGAGCATTCTTTTGTACTATCAAGGTTAATTTTGGCCTGAGAATAACCGAATTCTTTGTTTTCATATTCTGACCCGGAAAACCCGGCTGATACCCCGAAATGAATCATTGTTTCATTGTCAACCCCCGCGAGGCGTCCGACCGAAAAAAAAGGGAATCACATACAGAAAATTGCTTCCGGAAATGATTAACCGAAATAATAATAAAAATATGGACCAAAAATAAACGAAGCCAATTGTCAAAGGGCGTTAAGTTTTTTTATAAATATACTTTTTTTAATGCTTGCGTGGTTTGGAAATCCCCGGAGACCGGACGGATCGGAGGCTGCCCTGGTCTTCTGGAGGGGGGCCTCCGGGGAAGAAAAAAGTACAAAACACACCTATTTATATATTATACATACATCCGCGTCTCTTCAGATGAAAACTTAGCATCAGTGATGGCACTTAGGGATTTTATTTTTTTCGCCGCCTTCGGGCTCATCCTCCAAGCCACAGCTTTCGTTCAAGGTACCAACATTTTTGGAAGACTTTTCTTTTAAAAAAATTCTATAATGCAAAAAAGGAAGTTTAGTAACAATTTCCCCACGGCCAAAAGAAAAAGCTCTTTTTAGGGGATTTTGTATTTTATTTTGACTATTTTCAGGCGGTTCAAACACCGTTTGAGCTGGGATTTTTATCTTCCATGGAAAAACATTTTAATGGGATTTTAGGAGGTTTTTTTTTTGGGCTCAGGATTTTTGAGTTTTTCAGCAATGAAACCAGAGTAATCATAATCCATAACCCAATATCTTGTAATCATAATCATGCTAACTTTTTTATTATGATTATAGACATCATATTTCATTTAGGATTTTTCGGAAAATCGCATTTTTTACTTAAGGGGATATGAGGGTTTTAAGTTGGTTGCTTTGTACATATTTCTGTGATCAACGGTTTTCGGTTTTTCCCTTCTATCTTGGAAACCGTCGCTCAAAACGAAAAAATGTCTTAAGTAAAAGTTGTAGCTACAAAAATTTACTACATAAAATATGTTATTGATTTTTTCCGTCAGAGCAATATTTTAGGAGATATGAAGGTTTTAAGATTTCAGACAGGCTCTGTAGGATTATTAGTTTTAACCTCATAACTCCTTAAATATTGCTCTTACGCAAATAATGAATAAAGAAATTTTGTAGGAAATCTTTGTACCTACAACTTTTACTTAGACATTTTTCGTTTTGAGCGACGGTTTCCGAGATAGAAGGAAAAACCGAAAACCGTTGATCACAACGAAAAATTTGCAAAGCAACTCACTTAAGAACCTCATATCTCCTAAGTATTGCTCTCACAAAAAAAACCAATAAAATCTTTTTGTAGGAAATTTCCGTAGCTACGACTTTTACTTAGGACGTTTTTCGTTTTGAGCGACGGTTTCCGAAATAGAAGGGAAAAACCGAAAACCGTTGTTAACAACGAAAAATTTGCAAAGCAACCACTTAAAACCATCATACCTCCTTAAAAGCTAGTAAATTATAAAGTTTTTTCTTCTTTCTTCTTCTTCTTCTTCTTTTCTTCTTCTTGCGCGAAGGAGTTTTTCACCTTTTTCCTGCCTATTGGCCACATAAAAGACTCCTTTCATATTTAAAAATAAAAAATAATAAAGTATTTATTGCAACCATTTTCCCGGGAATAATGGAATAATTAACATAATATTTATGAAGAAAATGATGTATAATCAAGGATATTTTTGTGTGAAAAGATATTATGCGCTTTATAAAACTGGATACCCTTGGGCGAAGTAATTAGAATCTTCTTAATTGGATTCTTCACATCGGGGGAAAACGCGATTTTTTTTTAACGAGAAGACCGGAAACGATCAAAAGTTAAGAAATCCCATAAAGCAAACAAACCTTTTTTCTTATTCTGCCGTGCAGAACGCAAAATATCAGCTCTTTTTGCCCGAAATCTCAAATTTTTGCAGACTTTAAATTAATTTTTCAAGGAAAAAAATTCTTCAGGAACTTTCTTGGGTTGAGGTTCAGTCATAACGGAATTTTTGAGTTGATGTATAACTTTTTTTAAAACTAGATTATGCATTTTTAGCAAACGTTTATATTTTAATGACGTCAGAAACGATGAATATATTTTAAGTTATAAAAAAAGAAGTTCTTCGATGTCTTTGAAGGTCGACGAGCTCTGGTTTCTTCTGGGAGTTCTCGTTATGCTAATCTAAGAGTCGAAACTCAACTTTATGATCTGTTTGCCTCCTCCTGACGTCATGATGACGTCTTTTTTTTTTAATTAAAATTGTGTGGATCGAAGTTATATATTGTGTCCTCGCTTTCAATTTTTTTTCTGCGAATTCTTTCATTTTTACGATTTAAAACTTTTTTTATGAAGGAGGCGGTGGATTTGAATATTTTTATCATGGAGGCAGTGGATTTATTTTTTTTTCTTTGTTGCAGATCGTGAAAAACGTCATTTGTTGGGGGCTTGGAGGGACGATAGACGCAGCGATCCACGCGCCGCTCTCTTTTCTCGGCGGTGGAGGCTCACGAGCAAGCGCCCACACTCTCAACTGGGGAGGCCCTTAGGAAACCTTAACGTCGGATCAAGTTTTGCCAATGGAGGAGGCGGAGGAGGCGCGGCAAGTGCTTCCGCCGCGTCTTCTGCCGCGGGCGGCGGTGGATGGGGAGGTTCCGGTTCTTCTGCGGCTTCTGCGTCCGCTGCGTCAGCCGGTGGAGGTGGTGGAGGCGGAGGTTTCAGCAACGGACAAAGTTTCGGACAAGGAGGAGGTGGTGGAGGCGGAGGTTTCAGCAACGGACAAAGTTTCGGACAAGGAGGAGGTCTTCTCGGTGGTGGATTTTTGAAAAAAGGACTTTTGGGTGGCTTCAACATAAATTTGGGAATCAAAAAACACATCGGTATTGGAGGTTTTGGTCAAGGAGGTCATGGAGGAGCTGGAGGTTTCAGTCAAGGAGGCTCTGGAGGTTTTTCTAACTCTCAATCTTCAAGCAGCGCTTTAGCCAACGGCGGATCAGGCTTTAGTCATGGAGGATCTGGCGGATTTTCAAACGCAAATTCCCAAGCTTCTAGTAGCGCGTTGGCCAATGGGGGATCTCAAGGTCAAGGAGGATTCAGAGGTGAAGGTGGATTTGGAGGACAAGGTGGATTTCAAGGAGGAGCTGGCGGCTTTAGTCAGGGAGGGTCAGGCGGATTTTCAAACGCAAATTCCCAAGCTTCTAGTAGCGCGTTGGCGAATGGGGGATCTCAAGGTCAAGGAGGATTCGGAGGTCAAGGTGGATTTGGAGGTCAAGTGGATTTGGAGGACAAGGTGGATTTCAAGGAGGATCAGGAAGTTCATCCAAAGCAAACTCACAAGCATCAAGCAGCGCGTTAGCTAATGGGGGATCTCAAGGTCAAGGAGGATTCGGAGGTCAAGGTGGATTTGGAGGGCAAGGTGGATTTCAAGGAGGGGCTGGCGGCTTTAGTCAGGGAGGATCTGGAAGTTCATCACAAGCATCCAGCAGCGCGTTGGCTAATGGAGGATCTCAAGGCCAAGGAGGATTCGGAGGTCAAGGAGGATATCAAGGAGATTTTGAACAAGGTGGAACAGGAGGTTTTAGTCAGGGAGGATCTGGAAGTTCATCAAAAGCAAACTCGCAAGCATCAAGCAGCGCGTTGGTGAATGGAGGATCTCAAGGTCAAGGAGGGTTTGGAGTTCAAGGAGGATTTGGAGCACAAGGTGGATTCGGAGGAGATTATGAACAAGGAGGTTCAGGAGGTTTTGGCCAAGGAGGATTTTCAAAAGCGAATTCTCAAGCTTCCAGTAGCGCGTTGGCGGGTGGATCAGGAGGTAGCCACGCAATTCTCACGCGGGGAGCAAAGCATCAAGTGGTTCAGGCGGTTCCCATTCGCGCCACAAGCAGCGCAGACGCCGGCAGCGACATCATCTTTGACGATTCGCTCACTTACCGCGGCAAAAGATCCGCACATATCGACGCAGTGCCTCATCATAGCAACGTCATCCACAAGCCAGAAATGGCGAAAAAGAAGCAGATTTCCATACGTTATTTCAGCGACAAGTTTCGCCCAAGCAACAAATGGCGGCACAGGAAGCGCACGTGCAAATGCAACAGCTCCGTCCAATACAACGGCCCCTACGTCTACGGCTTCGCCGGCCCCATCTCCGTCTCTTCTTCTTCCACAGCAACAGCCAGTTAATTAATTTCCTCACCTAACTTAATAACTACTATTTTGTAAATAAAAAATAATCCCACCTGTACATAAATACTAAACTTATTTATAATTTTTAACTGTAAATATCATAATAAACATGGTAAAAATAAATCATATTTTTATTGAACCACCTAGAATGAACAGTAGTTTCGGGAACCCCTCCATAAAAGTTCAAAATTGTCAAGTTGGCCAGACTGGCGTGACGCATATTACCTCTAGTGTCTCTAACTGTCTAACAACAATGGCCGACGGCAGTAAACCAAGATTTCCCCGAGAGGATAAGCGAAATTAAGCACGAACAGCAAATTTAGGGGAGAAGAGAGGGAATAAATTGAAATAATAATTTAAGGTTTTAGTAATTTTATTGAGAAAATGTTCGTTTCATAAACAAAATGATTATGATAGAAAATAATTAAGTAGGTTGTTTTTTACATTCTAAATTTTAAAGCGGTGTTACAAAAGAAATGTGAATGCGAAAGCTGAGAAATTACATGTCGCCATGTCCGCCGTGGTCTTTCCTTTCAGGGTCGAGTTTGATGAGGTCGTCGATCCTTAAAATGGTTATGGCGGCTTCCGTGGCGAATTTAAGTGCTTTGATTTTCGAGATGGTCGGTTCGAGAACTCCGGCTTTTTTGTTATCTCGGACTGGTCCCTTCTTCTAAATCGAGTCCGACATATTTGAGATGCGCATGGTCTTTTTTCGTCTGACTTGTATTGTGGAAGGCACGGAGTTTGGCGACGACGTCAGTAGAATCGATCGCTGCATTAACAGCCAGAGTCTCGGATGACAAGGAGAGATTTGGCGTATTCTGCGATGGCGCTGTTCCCTTGAGCTTAATGATGTAGCGAAGTTCTCGAGATAAATCGAAAGCGCAGCTTCTACTGCTCCTCCACCAGTTACAACGGTTTTACTTTCCAAAACCCTTTTGACGACACAAATTGCATCGTGGACCGACCTTTCAATTTCATCTAAATAAAAGTCATTTGGCCCTCGCAAATAATCGAACTCGCTGTCCGCGCCATCGGTCTAAAATTATAAGAAGTCATTTAAAAATTCTCACGTCAACAATTTTTCTTACCCTTTAATAAGAATGAGTTCATCATCGCAGATTCTTTCTTGTTTGATTTCCGCAGCGTCGCCGAGAGAACTCGCTTCGAAGCTTTCCTCGCCTTCCATATTCGTCAACGAAGTTAGGAAAGCAGCACGGTCGCTTTGGCGATTCTTTTCAAATCTTGCTTCTTCACTCTACGTACGCCATGGCTCCTCTTTCGATGAAAAGCTGGAGAAAAAAAATATTTAAACAAAGTTCAGAGTTTCCTCTCAATAAACAAACCTTAAGATAAGAATCGTCAATTCCACCAGAGAGAAGGACGACATTTGCACCGGCGTCAAGAATTTTCATTATCCTATCTCTAGTAATATCATTTTCTCTATCACGAATTCCTTCTAATTGTTCAACATCAGTAATTAAAAACCTAAAATTAAAATAAATTATCCAAATCAATTTGTGACAAAAAAACAGAGATGGGCAAAATCTTAATCATGAATATGATTAAGATTTTTAATCATAGGAATATTTTCTGTGATTAAGAATAAGATTAAAATCTTAATCACAGAGATGATTAAGAATAAATCAGATCAAGAATCTGTGATTAAACTCTTAATCACAGGAAATCTGTGATTAAACTCTTAATCACAGGAAATCTGTGATTAAACTCTTACACAGGAAATCTGTGATTAAACTCTAATCACAGGAAATCTGTGATTAAACTCTTATCACAGGAAATCTGTGATTAAACTCTTAATCACAGGAAATCTGTGATTAAACTCTTAATCACAGGAAATCTGTGATTAAACTCTTAATCACAGGAAATCTGTGATTAAACTCTAATCACAGGAAATCTGTGATTAAACTCTTAATCACAGGAAATCTGTGATTAAACTCTTAATCACAGGAAATCTGTGATTAAACTCTTAATCACAGGAAATCTGTGATTAAACTCTTAATCACAGGAAATCTGTGATTAATCACAGGAAGTCTGTGATTGAACTCTTAATCACAGGAAATCTGTGATTAATCACAGGAAGTGTGATTAGGGAGGGTGGGGTAATTGGAATCACTTAACTTTGGGGGGCATATTTCAGTTCTGGACACTCTCAAAATAACTTTCTTTTGACGTTTCACTTGAGAAATTATCCAATTTTAAGAATCTAGCTCTTTCGCTCCCTTTATTGATATGTTTTCACAATTTTTAAGGAAATCCTAGAAGGGTGCTTTGATCCCGATTCCCCGCTGTGTGGGGTAATGGGGATCAGGGTGATAAAGAATTTCGGCATGATATTTCAACTTATATTTTCGACTTTTCAAATGACTCAGACTTTGGGGAGATGCACAAAACCAACATAATTTCCATAACTTGTATTTAAACCTCAAAATATTCAAAATACCCCAACTCAACCAGGATTAGTATGGCCGCCCACCATTATTTAGGTACCCTCTGTTTTCTCTTCGAACGTTCTTCACTTTTCAACGCGAGGTGAGTTGACTTCAGTTATTTTTTTTACATTTCCGCCACTGCAGTATTTGTAGCAACTATTAAGCTGTAAAATAGCGCTACTGTTTTATAAAATGTACCCCACCTCGTGATTCCCATTGCCCTACCCGTGTGATCCCCATTACCCCACTTGGACGTGTTTACAAGAACGCGTGCTATTACCATAGTTTGGTACATTTTTATAAAACGGTAGCGCTATTTTACAGCTAAATAGTTGCTACAAATACTGCAGTGGCGGAAATGTAAAAAAAAAAAATAACTGAAGCAACTCACCTCGCGTTGAAAAGTGAGAACGTTAGAAGAAAACAGAGGGTAAACAATGTTTGGCGGCCATACTAATCCTGGTTGAGCCTGAGACAAGGCGTCTCACAAATTAGTTTGCCGGCACCTAAAAAGTCGCAGCACTTGTTATGATTTCTCTTCTGGGCGCGGATTTTTTATAAACTTGGTGATCCCCATTCCCCACTGATCCCCAATGCCCCACTCTCCCCTAATCATAGGAAAATAACGATTAATCATTGGAATTTGGGATTTAATTAAGGAAAATAATGATTAATCATTAGAATTTGGGATTAATTAAGGAAAATGATGATTAATCATTGGAATTAATTAGGAAAATAATGATAATCATTGGAATTTGGGATTAATTAAGGAAAATAATGATTAATCATTGGAATTTGGGATTAATTAAGAAAAATAATGATTAATCTTGGAATTTGGGATTAATTAAGGAAAATGATTAATCATTGGAATTTGGGATTAATTAAGGAAAATAATGATTAATCATTGGAATTAATTAAGGAAAATAATGATTAATCATTGGAATTTGGGAATAATTAAGGAAAATAATGATTAATCATTGGATTTGGGATTAATTAAGAAAATAATGATTAATCATTGGAATTAATTAAGGAAAATAATGATTAATCATTGGAATTGGGATTAATTAAGGAAAATAATGATTAATCATTGGAATTTGGGATTAATTAAGGAAAATGATGATTAATCATTGGAATTTGGGATTAATTAAGGAAAATAATGATTAATCATTGGAATTTGGGATTAATTAAGGAAAATAATGATTAATCATTGGGATTTGGGATTAATTAAGGAAAAATAATGATTAATCATTGGAATTTGGGATTAATTATAATCATGGAATTTGGGATTAATTAAGGAAAATAATGATTAATCATTGGAATTTGGGATTAATTAAGGAAAAGCTTGATCAATCATCAGAAAAATTGTGTAATCACAGGAATCTGTGAATATTGTCACCTCTGATCACAATTTACTCTCAATAACTAAAAAGTCAAAATCTATCAATCTCTAACACTCCAAATTTTAATTTTACAACTCCAAATTTATTATCACAGACTTCCTGTGATTAATCACAGATTTCCTGCGATTAAGTTTAATCACAGATTCCGTAATTAATTACAAATTCCTGTGATTAAGAGTTTAATCACAGATTTCCTGGTGATTAAGATTTTATTCTTAATCATCTCTGTGATTAAGATTTTATTCTTAATCATCTGTGATTAAGATTTTATTCTTAATCATCTCTGTGATTAAGATTTTATCATCTCGTGATTAAGATTTTAATCTATTCTTACTCACAGAAAAATATTCCTATGATAAAAATCTTATCATATTCATGATTAAGATTTTGCCCATCTCTGCAAAAAAAATACCTCGACTCCAAGTTTCATTTTGGTTTTCTGTAACGAGAAATCTAAACAGGCAACTTTGGCATTGACCACTCTGTCAGTCATTCCTAAAAAAAATTTAGAAAAAAAATTTTAATATTTTTTAAGTTACCCATGCTGGCGACTCGGCAGTTCAAAGCGTATCCTTTGACCAAATACTTTCGTTGACTTGCCCTCCGTGGGCTTTCAAAATATTGATTGCTTTTATAGGATATTGGGCTTTCCCTTGCTATCGGTTACTTTGACAGCTTGAACAGCATCGACGATCATGTTCGCAAAAAAGTCGTCATCGCTGAAAAAAATGATTAAGATTTGATTGGTGCGAAAGTTGAGATCTTACATTGAGAATTTTACTGGCAAGGGAAGTTTTCGCTGTATTTATAATACATTCTTTCCCAAGTTCTTCGTTGATGCAGATGCTCTTGGATGTATTTTTGTGCTTCTCTAAAATAAAGGATAAATTTAAAAAATTAAAGAATGATTTACGTACTTGCAAGCAAGCTGTATCCACTAATGATAGACGTCGGATGGATTTTTTGTTTGACAAGTTCATCGGCGTTTTTGAGTAATTCGGCAGCGATGATGACAACGGAGGTTGTACCGTCGCCGATTTCTTCATCTTGAAGTTGGGCGAGGTCGACCAAAATTTTGGCAGGATGGTCAACTTCGAGAAGTTTGAGAATCGTAGCACCATCGTTGGTAACCGTGACTTCTCCAATGTCGTCGACCAACATCTTATCAAGACCTACAGGTCCCAAAGAACTTTTGACAATGTTGGCAATCGTTGAAACCGCCATGACTGAAAAATAATTTGATCAAAACTCACTTCTCAGGCGGAAAACTCATAATATCCACCGGCTACATCTTCACTATTTACATAATATTACTTAACGCATAAACTTTTTGTTCTAAACATATAATTTTGATATCAGATAACATATTTTTGGCCATTTTTCAGGTTTTGAGGTTTATATATATTTAAAAAAACGCAAAAACAAAGCACATGGTATAGTACATAACCTGGAATTTAGGGAGTTGCCGGTATTTTCTTACCATTTTGAGTCCGTACGGGAGCTCCGGACGTTCTCTGGCCGGGGAGAGAAAGGGAAACTCCGAGGTTTGACATATTCGAAATACTGATGAAGACTTTTTAAAATACAGACAGAATGTGAATTGAAAAACGATTTCAAAGATGAACACGGGCTGTAACTTTTAAGTTTGTTCAGTTGGTAATGCTGTAAAACAACCACAGACAAGATGTATACAGTGTTCGAGGTGGTAAAGTTAAAACTAGTTTAAAAGGGATTTTTTTTAACCGTCTTTTATCTCGTTTTAACTCCCTTAAGACCTAAAGAAATGAATGAACACTCTTTTAGTCAGATTTACTGAGTTTTCCTATATTTTTCGAAGGAGAAACCCCTTTTTCTCGGATTTTTTTTTCTTAGTCAATAGGCCAAGAAAACCTTTTTGGCCAGATTTTTCAGTTTTGAAGTTTTCTTACGTAGAAACACCATTTTTGAGGGATTTTAAGTTTCCTTGGATTATCAACTAAGAAACCCTTTTTAGCCAAATTTTTTTCAGTTTTCCTTGATTTTTCGACATAAAATTTCTCTTCATACCGGACTTTCTGGCTTTCCTTTCTCATTAGAGCAAGAAAACCTCTTTGATTTTATCAGTTTTCCTTGGGTTTTTGAAGGATAAACCAACTTTTTCCCCAGCGATAAGGAGTTTTCTTGGATTTTTTGACAGGAAAACCATCTTAAGGGCAAGTAAAGCCCTTTTTGTTAGATCTTATCAGGTTTCCTTGTTTTTCAAAGGAAAAGCCTCCTTTTTTCCCAGAGATTGGTTTTTGGTTTTTTGACTTGGAAACTATCTGGGCAAGTAAAGCCCTTTTTGCCAGATTTACAAAGTTTTCCTTGGTTTTTTCGAGAAATAAACCTCATTTTCCTAGGTTTTCGTGGTTTTTTGACAGAAAACCCCATCTTTATTGCTAGTAAAGCCCTTTTTGCCAGATCTTATAAGTTTTCTTGGTTTTTCAAAGAAAAAGCCTCCTTTTTTCCCAAAGACTGGTTTTCTGGTTTTTTGACTGGGAAACCATCTGGGCAAGTAAAGCCCTTTTGCCAGGTTTTCCTTCGTTTTTTCAAGGGATAACCCTATTTTCAAGGTTTTCTTGGTTTTTTGACAGAATACCATCTTTAGGGCTAGTAAAGCCCTTTTACCTGATCTAAGTTTTTCTTGGCTTTTCAAAGGAAATGCCTCCTTTTTTCCCAGAGATTGGTTTTGGACTGGGAAACCATCTGGGCAAGTAAAGCCCTTTTTGCCAGGTTTTCCTTCGTTTTTTCGAGGGATAAACATCATTTTTCAAGGTTTCTTGGTTTTTTGACAGAAAACCCATCTTTAGGGCTAGTAAAGCCCTTTTTGCCAGATCTTATAAGTTTTTCTTGGTTTTTCAAAGGAAAAGCCTCCTTTTTTCCCAAGATTGGTTTTCTTGGTTTTTTGACTGGGAAACCATCTGGGCAAGTAAGCCCATTTTCCAGGTTTTCCTTCGTTTTTTCGAGGGATAAACATCATTTTCAAGGTTTTCTTGGTTTTTTGACAGAAAACCCATCTTAGGGCTAGTAAAGCCCTTTTTGCCAGATCTTATAAGTTTTTCTTGGTTTTTCAAAGGAAAAGCCTCCTTTTTTTCCCAAGATTGGTTTTCTTGGTTTTTTGACTGGGAAACCATCTGGGCAAGTAAACCCATTTTCCCAGGTTTTCCTTCGTTTTTTCGAGGGAAAAACACCATTTTTCAAGGTTTTCTTGGTTTTTTGACAGAAAACCCATCTTTAGGGCTAGTAAAGCCCTTTTTGCCAGATCTTATAAGTTTTTCTTGGTTTTTCAAAGGAAAAGCCTCCTTTTTTTTCGTTTTTCGAGGGATACATCATTTTTCAGGTTTTCTTGGTTTTTTGACAGAAAACCATCTTTAGGGCTAGTAAAGCCCTTTTTGCCAGATCTTATAAGTTTTCTTGGTTTTCAAAGGAAAAAGCCTCCTTTTTTTCCCAAGATTGGTTTTCTTGGTTTTTTGACTGGGAAACCATCTGGGCAAGTAAAGCCCCCATTTTTGCCCAGGTTTTCCTTCGTTTTTTCGAGGGATAAACATCATTTTTCAAGGTTTTCTTGGTTTTTTGACAGAAAACCCATCTTTAGGGCTAGTAAAGCCTTTTTGCCAGATCTTATAGTTTTCTTGGTTTTTCAAAGGAAAAGCCTCCTTTTTTTCCCCAAAGATTGGTTTTCTTGGTTTTTGACTGGGAAACCATCTGGGCAAGTAAAGCCCTTTTTGCCAGGTTTTCCTTCGTTTTTTCGAGGGATAAACACCATTTTTCAAGGTTTTCTTGGTTTTTTGACAGAAAACCCATCTTTAGGGCTAGTAAAGCCCTTTTTGCCAGATCTTATAAGTTTTTCAAAGGAAAAGCCTCCTTTTTTCCAAAGATTGGTTTTCTTGGTTTTTTGACTGGGAAACCATCTGGGCAAGTAAAGCCCTTTTTGCCAGGTTTTCCTTCGTTTTTTCGAGGGAAACTCATTTTCAAGGTTTTCTTGGTTTTTGACAGAAAACCCATCTTTAGGGCTAGTAAAGCCCTTTTTGCCAGATATTATAAGTTTTTCTTGGTTTTTCAAAGAAAAAGCCTCCTTTTTTTCCCAGAGATTGGTTTTCTTGGTTTTTTGACTGGGAAACTATCTGGGCAAGTAAAGCCCTTTTGCCAGGTTTACAAGTTTTCCTTGGTTTTTTTGAGGAATAAACCTCATTTTCCTAGGTTTTTTGGTTTTTCTGTCGAAAAACCATCTTTTTCTCTGATTTCTGGCTCTTTCAGCGATGAAACTTCCTTCCATTAACAAGAGGCTATAAATAATTACAAATATTAATAATTATAATTTAAAAAAAGTAATATTACATTATTTACAGCAGTCAACGCCTCTAGAGAGACCAACTAACAAAAGAAAAAGGACAACTTAAAACAAAAAATCAAATTATTTTCCAATCGGCGAAACAAGACATTTGATATTTGGCATCTCGGGCGAGCTGTAAGTCAGGAATGAAATCTTTAAACTCGTTCGAGATTCTATAAATGCATCTTTTGACGGATTTGTTGAGTCCGTATGAGGAAATTTCTGATTTTTTGTTGACCGAAGGTCCTCGGAGGTTGGCGCACGGGTCGACCGCTCTTATCAAAATGTGCTTCTCGACAGAATCCAAGTATCCTTCAATTTTAGTAAAATGCTTATTATTTTTGTCATGTCGTTTTGTATTATTCCATAGTTGTCTTCAGTCAGAGAATGAACAGCAATATGAGAAAGGCTATGGCATGCCCAAAGAACCTAAAATAAAATTTATTAAAAGAAAAAAAGAAGAAAATTTTTTTACCGGTTGAGACTTTTCTAAAGCATGACGAAACTTCAAATCTTCTCTATCACCAAAAAGATAAACGACGATAGGCAAGTTGAGCCAAAACTTAAGCTTGGTGTCCAAATAAAGTTTATAATTGGTCCAAATTTGGTTGAATTTTGAGATTTGGAGGTTCAAAAATGAGACAACAGGTGGCACATTGACTGGCATTGATGGCTCTTTGGCATATCGGTCAAAACGTTCTTCCTGCTTTTCTTTCTTCTGACGAAATATCAACAAACTCGATAAAGACGAAATGAATTCTTCGATCGTTTGAAAACAGTCTTCTCGCACAGTATTCCAGACATGCGGATGACCTCCGGGTAACTCAAAGTAAAAATGGAAGCCCTTCTTTCTTTACTTGTTTCAGAAAGTAAGTAAAGGTCGAGAAATCCAAGATTCTTGATAAGCGGAAGATCATCTTAAGGCATCATCTAACGTCAGCTTGTCAGACATAAGGACGCTACTTAACGGAAACTCTTCTCTTTCGTTAAAAAAACTTGAGTTAAAAAATCAGTCAATTTCATCGAACTAACGACTACAACGGTCAACGACCATAGATAAAGAAGTCGCCTCATTCAAAATACCGCCCAAAGAATCCAAACCGTATTCTGCTTCATCTAAATCATAAATTTGACATCCCGAACTTCGAATAAGGCTTCCTTTGAAGTAATAAAACATTAAAAAATAACAATTTGGCATAAAAACGAACGGTATTGAACTTTTTAGTAGGTAGAAGGCCGGCTTGTATGCGATGCCAAACTGGTAACTGGATAACAGGAAAAGATAAATGTTTTCCACTGAAATTTTGAGAAATATAATAACATAAGTTGACCCAGACGCAAGCCATGATCAAAAAGAGACGTTCTTCGTTGAGCACATTTTCTGAAGAGAATGAACTTAGCGAACCTTTAGTTAACGATAAGTACATCCAAGGTATCATATAACCGACTATAACATTCACACTCATTCCCATCAAATTATTCAAGTTAAAAAGCTTAATAACCATGGAGAATCTTGTAGAGTAGAAAGGCTGAGCGTTGATATATTCTTTGGATGTGATGATTCCTTGTACGATGACTATGACCATCAAAAGGGCCAAATATGGAAGGATTTTCCAATTAAAAGACAACCGAGCCAGTCTTAATCCATGATATCGGATTCAACAAGTTAATTCACGAAAAACAAAAAAACTGCGAGTAGAGAAAAGAGAGAATGAAGTTCCATAGGCACGCTTTCGAAACGCGGCGGAAACAAAGAGTTTTTACGTTTTCGTTCATTTTGGATTAAAATAAAAAAGATGAAAAAAATGTTCTTTTCGTACCGGCTCACTTTCCGATCATTTTTGTTCCCTTCCAGAAACTCGAACACGACTCAAAAGGCGCCTTCACTTAAATCAATCGATTCTTATAGTCGATTGTGAAAATCCATAATTTTTTTTTAGAAAATCATAAATTTTTTACGGTTTTAGGAAAAAATTAAAATTTTCTTTTACGATTTTCAGAGAAAATTGCAATTTTTAAAATTTTTTCGTGAAAATCAGGTTTTTTTTCGAAAATTTTAGCGCAAAAAACGTAAAAAAAATTTTCCCTGTCAAAAAACCAAGGAAATTCCTTATTTCCGAGAAAAACGAGGTTTCCCCCTCGAAAAAACCAGGAAAACTGATAAAAAGGGCTTTGCTTGCCCAGATGGTTTCCCAGTCTAAAAACCAAGAAAACCAATCTCTGGAAAAAAGGAGGCTTTTCCTTTGAAAACCAAGGAAAACTGATAAGATCTGGCAAAAAGGGCTTTACTTGCCCAGATGGTTTTCTCAAAAAAAAGAAAACCAATCTCTGGAAAAAAGGAGGCTTTTCCTTTGAAGAACCAAGGAAAACTGATAAGATCTGGCAAAAAGGCTTTTTGCCCAGATGGTTTTCCACTCAAAAAACCAAGAAACCAATCTGGAAAAAAGGAGGCTTTTCCTTTGAAGCCAAGGAAAACTGATAAGATCTGGCAAAAAGGGCTTTACTTGCCCAGATGGTTTTCCACTCAAAAAACCAAGAAAATCTCTGGAAAAAAGGAGGTTTTTCCTTTGAAAAACCAAGGAAACTGATAAGATCTGGCAAAAAGGGCTTTGCTTAGTCCCAAGAAAACCCAATTCTGGAAAAAAGGAGGCTTTTCCTTTGAAAAACCAAAAATGATAAGATCTGGCAAAAAGGGCTTTACTTGCCCAGATGGTTTCCTCAAAAACCAAAAACCAATCTCTGGAAAAGGAGGCTTTTCCTTTGAAAACCAAGGAAACTGATAAGATCTGGCAAAAAGGGCTTTACTTGCCCAGATGGTTTCCACTCAAAAAACCAAGAAAACCAATCTCTGGAAAAAGGAGGCTTTTCCTTTGAAAACCAAGGAAAACTGATAAGATCTGGCAAAAAGGGCTTTACTTGCCCAGATGGTTTTCCAGTCAAAAACCAAGAAACCAATCTCTGGAAAAAAGGTTTTCCTTTGAAAAAAAAAAACTGATAAATCTGTCTGAAGGGGCTTGCCTATATTGTAAAAATATTGAATTTCTTTAATAAATTTTTTTTTCAAAATGGACTTAACTCCTAGAGCTCGATGTAAGGAAAATTTTTTCAATCCTCTGATTATCTCGAAAATTTAGCTCAAAACGAAAATTTATAAAGATAAAAATTGTAGCTGACAAAATTTATTACAAAAATGTACTTAACAGTTTTTTGCGTAGGACTGATAGATTAGGAACTGTATGGCTCTAATCATTGGTTTCAAATCTGAACAAATTCGGACTTTAGCCCAAAATATTGATCCTACGCAAAAAATTAAGTTCATTTTTGTAGAAAATTTAATTTGCTACAATTTTTATTTAATTAATTTTTTTGTTTGGAGCCTTAATTTCGAGATAATCTGAAAAGGAAAAAATTGAAGTTCAAAGTCTTCTCTTCTGAAGCTTTTGAGGAAACTTATGCAGGAGGCACGTTTTACAACTTTTTATTAAAAAAAGGACAAAAAAGGATGTTTTTTTTTCAAAATTCTAGCCACCTTGAAAGAAAATGGTCCGCTAGAGTACGCTCATTTTCGAATTTTGAACTGAATTCTTACAATCGATCCGCGAAAATATATTAACCTGAAAATCTAAAATTTTCATTGTTAAGATCATTTTT
>JACGAQ010002509.1:0-40157 GCA_014119065.1 Orius insidiosus
TAAATTTCCTACAATTCAGTCGAATTCAGCTTCATTGCAGATTGGCTATTTCCGAGCTACAAAGCGCTGAAAAAGTCGCTGAGTATAAGATGCTAAGTAATTAAGTTGGTCGCATCTTTAATAGCCCAAGGGAGATTTCTATTTGAAATTTCGAAAACTACGCTCCAATTTTCACCAAATACTTCCTATATTTACATTAGTATTTTCCCTATTTTATACTTCTCCCTTCTACCTACATTATCCTTCTCTTTAGGAAGTTCCCGTCGGGGCCAGCTACAGCACTTTCTAAACTCTGATAAAATTGAAACTCTTTCTTCCTAGTTTATTTTTCAATCAAACAATTTTTGAAAAAGAAAATGACGATTTATAATATTATGAAAAGTTTGCTGTCAAGTTCGAACGATGTGAAATTGCGGAGAGCTTAAAAAACGTGCGATGGTTGGGGAGAGAAAAAAACTTTTAATTATCTTCAAGTTTTTAAATTCCCCCTTTTCTAAACCCATCAGCAGACATGGAAATAATAATTCTTTTTTTAAAAGTTTTTCATCGCATAGCCAAAGAACTTGAGGGATTAGCTGTGAAGTGACAAAACCATTTATGACCTAATACGTTTACGATTGGTTGGAGAAGAAATATGAAATTTAAAGGGGGAAAAAATTAAATAAATTTTACGTTGAGCCGATTTTATTACCAAATTTTTTCTTCCTCTGATTTTATGATACGTGTGACCATTTTCCCCCCTCGGATATACTAGACGGTCTCACCGATACACATTCTGGCCGAAGTTGAAGAAGCGCTTCATCTTCCAACGTATTGCAACGCTAACCGCTCATTGGAGGGCGGGGAAGTTGATATTTTAACTTTTTCCGGCTGATGTAGATGGATTTTAGCTAGGTGGGGAGTTTTTTACAAGGAGTGTTTTCTGTGAGCTAAAGTTTTATGCAAATATAGAAGCAAAAACGGATCAAAGAAGATTGATTGGATATTTCATTCTTGACAATTTTATAACTTATAATTCAAGAATTATTGCAAAAGAAATCCTCACGATAATCGTATGGTCACTTCATCACTGACTTCAAAGGTCATTCCTTTTTTCCACTCAAGTTTTCATTTTTAAATATTATTATTAGTATATTGTATTATTATTTTTATTTCATATTATTAAGAGAAAAAATTGCAGGAACCTCAGGAAATTCGTATCCGACAACCATTCAGAGACGAAACGTGTTTCCGGTTGTCCCCGAGGTTTGTTTCTTACAAAAAAAAAAAAAAAAAAAAAAAAAAAAAGAGGGTGTCAAAATAACTTCTTTTTGAGGAAGTTAAAATGTTACCTACAGTAAAAGCTTAGAGAGAGTTGACTACTTCAAAAAAATATACATATGTATAAACACGAAGAAGGCCGAAATATCTCAAACAAATTGAGTTTTTCTTTGTTTTAAGACTTTTTCATCCCCTTTTTTAAAAAACGTTATAAAACACGAACATATATTTGTTAGTAATTTTCCTTTTGATGCACAACTACAAAAGACGCAGTAGCTCTTTCAAAAATTATGGTCCGAAAGAAAAATTCCTTTAAAAACCGCTAATTTTCATTTCTGAAAGAAAAATTGGGGTTCTAACTTGAAAAAAGGCCGTTAGCGATGACATCTCGTGATGCTCGACTTTGTGACAGTTTAGTTCACAAAAATGGTCATATGAATAGTCAAATCAACTTGAAATTTTGCGTAGATTACAAATCTGAAATAAAAATAAGGGTTCCTATTTGAAATAACGAAGTTAGTTTCTGTTGGGGGCACCCTGTATATCCAAACGCATTTTAAACTACACCATCAAATTCTTTGATTTAAATAAAGGGGGGTTTACATTTAACTTTTTTTTCATAATACCGCTTTTTAACGCTCTCCCAGACATGTGCCATGTATTTTTGTGAAATGACAAGTTACGAGTCTACTCGAATTAGGAACAGTCAACAATTAAGGAGAAATTCCCACCTCAAAAAATATTCTTTCGCTTAAGGTTTGAAAAAGGCGCTCTTTCTTGAAGGTGAATCAAGGGATTTGTAAAACACCAACTTCGTTGGAAAGTTCGTGGCCGGCCGGATACGAGAGCCAGCGGCTTGCTCCACCTCTCACCCCAATTCAATTAACATAAACGAAGCTTTAATTTTCACTTGACCGCTGAGTTTGCAACGAACAGGTAAATCCCCAGTAACTTTTGTTTAAAATAGCAATTTGTTTTCCTATTATTTCATAGTCTAAAATGGACTGCATTAATTAATTGAAATAATTCTCTCAGTAAACCATAAAAGTTATCAGTCGCCCCGAGACGATATCTATAAAAGTCATAAGCTCTTTATTTTGTTATTCTTTTCCTGTACGCGTAAGCCCTAACGAAGCAATTTGGCACGAGAGGTGAAGGCGCAATCGGAAATAAAAATGGGGCTCTCATTTTGTTGTCATTTGGAAGTTGCAGAAAAATTAAAAAAATAAAATAATAATTAGAGAAATGTTTCTAAAATCATACCTAAAATCATCGTGTTAAAAATAAAATATTAAAAAGTCAAGTAAACGTTAAACATGAACGTTTGTGACTTTTTTCAAGCTGGTTCCGAACAAAGGTTCGGAAAAGGAGGGTATTGTCATTTTTTTTAAATAAAAAATAAAGTAACTCCCCGTTGACTCGATTAGGGTCGGAAAGGCATTGAGAAAGGGAGAATGGAAAAGCCCGAGGGAGTCGTGCTCGCAACAACACGGAGAAAAGCGTTATGTCTCTGTTTTACATTTATCCACACACAAAACCGGGTCCGTGTAATATTTCATTTTACTCACCCTTTCACTTTCCCTCACTAGTATATCGGCGAACTCTTTTATTTCGAAAATCCCAGCTCATTATTTTTATTTATTTTTTATTAAACCGAAGTCATGGAAACTGTAATATTTCCGAAGTAATGAGAGAGGAACCCTTTTCATTTCCTGTCGTCGAACGCGTTTCATGGATTTAGGGGGAAGAGCTTGACCATTAAGCGAAGCCGGTGGCGGTGTCTGAAGGGGCCTAATGCCGCCTTATCTCCAACGTCGTTTTACTAACCCTCAAACCCAGTAATCGTCTTCTGTTTCCCGCAGATCCAAATCGTCCTTCATTTTATGTATTCTCGCTCGAGCTCGGTCAAATTTTCGTATGGATGGATTCCAAAGGTCACTTGTAGATGCCAAGCTTTACGTATGAGTCTGGGAGGCCCCATGTGTCAGTGAGCCCAATGTACAGTCACAATAGCCTTATTTTTCCAAAATTTAGAACCTGGAAAACGTTGGGTCTTTATGACCCCACGGGGTCAGGGAGAACCCGGGGGCCCGAGAGGCCAAAGCCTCAATAACCTTACTTTTAAAAAGTTACAGCTTAAAACTGGAACTTAGCGCAGGAATCTCATCATGACCATTTTTTTCCTATTTCTTCCCGAAGTGGAACCAAAGGAAGGCAAAAGCAAAAAGAAGGGAGTAGAGCAACCAGAGGTGGACGATGTCACGGACAGACAGTGAAACAACTTTTGAAACTAACATTATCCTTCTCAGTGAGCGTGTAACTCATGTGGATCGACCAAAATTAACTTCAGTTTCGGTTATTTTTGGAAGGCTAAACCACTAAACAAACATCTTGTCATAAACACTCCGAGATGATATTGAGAGATAAAACATAATATGCGTTCCCATTCCCCAATGCACATATACAAAAAACTAAGTCCCTTTGACCGAAAACAATGAGAAAATCCGGGAAACCGTGTGTGAAAACGCTGTAGGAGAGCAATTGACACATGATATTGAGCTGATGACTGATAGCCTAAGCTTGGAGTTTATTATTTGCCAGCGTCCCCCTTCGGACCTCGGACTCGCCAGGTGGCTCCGCTCAAGATTGATTGTTCCAATCCTTCAACTCTCACGGAATGGTCAGACCAAATAATATCACGGCTCCCCATGATTACATTGTCTTTTCTCACAAAACAAAGCATTTCTATTCAAATTTCGGGAAAATGTATTGTACCTAATGAAAGTAAATTTTATTACCTACACAAATTCTTCGAAGTAATGTAACTGATTTAACTTTTCAATTAACTTCCTTAAAGAAGTTATTGTTTTACCCTCCACGTCGGGTTTTTTGGGAAAGGGTCTTCCAGACTCCGGAGGGTCAAATCGAATATTGATCTTTACCGATCTCACTTTGTCTGTGGTGCCGGCCGTCCGTAGTATTTTTTTCCGGAACACTTTACGGCCACAGTTTTCAACCGATTTTCACCAGATTTTCACCAAATTTTCTTTGGTCGTGATCAAGAAACCAACGAGGGCGATTTTTGAATTTCGAAAAATGGCAAAGATGCCTACCTATGTCTGTTTGAAATTTTAAAAAATTCGCTGCGGCCGAAGCGTGAATCCGATTTTCACCAAATTTTCACCAATTACTCCTAATATTTTTAAGAATTTTCGGTGTAAAAAAATTGCCACTTTTTAATTATCATTTTTTTTAGTAGGGCGAAATTTTATACTTCTACCCATTACGAGAGGCACATCCGTAGGGCAAAGAGCCCACTATTTCTACCTAGGCACTTAAAAAATTTTCGAAAAAAGAACTTAAAAAATTTTTCAAAAAAAAACCGGAACATTTTTCGAAAAAAAAAATTAAAAATTTTTTTACAAAAAAAAAAACACGGAAAATTTTTGGGAAAAAAAACAAAACTCGGACAATTTTTTATAAATAAACTTAAAAATTTTTCGAAAAAACAAACTTGGAACATTCTCCTTTATACTTTCCCTCCCTTATAAATCCCCTTCCGTTATACTTTCGTTCCCTTATACTTCCCCCTCCGTTATACTTCACCCTCTGTTATACTACCCCTCACTTGAACTTCCCTCTCCCATATACTTCCCCTCCCATATACTTCCCACTCCGTTATACTTCCCCTCCCATTTACTTCCCCTCCCATTTACTTCCCCCTACGTTTTACTTCCCCTCCTATATAGATACTTCTCTTTAAGGAAGTTTTCGTTGGAAGCTCTTCAAACCAGTAGTACTTTTTTTGGCTGACTACCGACTGCGCCGAAGTGACTACCTGGATTGAAAAATTATTGCCAACTGCGCCGGAGTCCTATCAGATAATCTCTTGGGCTCTAAGCCTATGACCAACTGCGCCGAACAAAATTAATAAACAATAGAGGTATCTAACGAGCGCAACCTCGCGAGAGGAAGAAAATTAACACTTTAGAGGTATCTAACGAGCGCATCCTCGCGAGAGGAAAAAAATTAACCTCCTAGAGGTATCTTACGAGCGCATCCTCGCGAGAGGAAAAAAATTAACCCCCTAGTGGTATCCAACGAGCGCATCCTACGCTACCTTGTTCCTAGATTCCTTAGGTACAGTCATTTTTTTTCCATTTTTAATCATTAAGGCCGGGTGAAAGGTGCTTATGTTTCGTTTTCCCCAAAATAAATAATTTCGGCGCAGTTGGTATGCGGCGCAGTTGGTATCGGTAATGACAGCGGATTAGGGGTACCCTTGGAGTCCCGGCGCAGTTGGCCTTTTTTCGGCGCAGTTGGATAGAGCCCCTTTTTTTTTGGGTGGCTTATAGAACCCAATTAAAACAAAAAAAAAAAAGGACCGGATTAGTAACATCGGCCTCTCTTGCCGAGCTAACATGCACCTAATAGAACAGGGAATAAGACGGTATGTACATAGTAAGATGGAGTAAGGTTGAGGAAGATATTTTTATCATTTATAAAATTATAATGAAAGATTTACTTATAAGTTTACTTACTAAATTAAAAATAAAATAAGTAAATTTACTTACTACCTATGTTATATTATATTTTTTTATTTTGTTGCATTTTATTAAATAAATTCACCAATGAACCTCTAAGAAGACAATACCTAGCAGACTAACCTCCATTAAACCGGGTTCGCTGTTAAATAATAAATATGAATATTTTTTAAAATAAAAAGTGATCCCAGCGTTTATAAAAAAAATAGTATTAAAAAATAACACTTGTGATAATAAAACGCTTGCTTGGTGTTAATATATTAATGACACAGATCTTTATCGCATTTTATAAAGAGGAGGACCGTGATACATCTGGCTACATAAAAAAGACCATTATTTTTCCCCAACTTTACACCCAGAAAGCGAAAAGCGACCCCCTAAATTCCCTCAACTTTTCTTTAAAAATAATCAGGGAAAGATTTATTATGTATGTACTTCATTTTACTGCAAAAGCTGAATTTCCATGATAGGAGTGAAAGAGAAATCATCAATTTTTTTATACAATTTTGATTGAGTTTTATCGGTTTCTATTTTAATAAATGGGGTATTAAATGCTTAATTGAAGGTTCTCTCGACGGAGTGGATTTAATCTGTTTGAGAATCAAAGGGCAATTAGCAAAGTTCCCTTATAATATCTCAGGTAAATTGTATTTCCCTTAATTCGAAGTAAACCCCCTCTGGAATGGGTTGGATCACCGTTAATTCGGTCGATCCATCACCACCCTTAGGTGTTAGTAAACACCTCAAAAGTGCAGAACCAATGCCTCTTAATATAAGTCACCAAATCCTATCAAAAGATTTAGCGGAAAACGACGCCATAAACAAAAAAAAGTTGACATTTCTTGACTTCCTTAAAAAAGTTATTGTTTTACACAATATGTTGGGTTTTGGGGAAGGGTCTCCAAGACCCAGTAGAGTCAATTCCAATGTAGATCTATACCGATCTCAACTTTGTCTGTGGTTTCGGGGAGGGGAAGGGGGGAGAGAGATTTTGAATTTCGAAAAGAAAAAATGTCGGAGTTATGTCTGTTTTGAAATTTTAAAAATTCGCTGCGCCCGAACCGTTGATCCTATTCACACTAACTTTTCACCAAATGCTCTCGTTATATTTTTACCAATTTTTGGAGTACAATAAAATGTTATGTTGTTATGGCTGTAGACCTACTCGTCACCTCCTATTGTTTTCGGAAGGTAGGGCCATAGTCTGATTCGTCACCTACAACTATATGAGTAAACATACCGATTCGTCACCAAACAAAATCATGTTCAGGAATAGTTAAATTATCATGTCGCGGATAACAATCGTATCGTCTGAGCGATTCATGGCAATAATCGTTGATAAATACTAATTTTTAAAGCTAAAAGTATACAAAATAGTAGGAGATGCTCTGAACGAAAAAGAAGTGCCCTTCTACTGTTGTCACCGACGGGGAAGTTTCTAGCAGCCACAATCATGAAGCTGATACTCGCGAGAGAAAAAAAGTTTACCCCCTTGGGTCATAAAACGAGCACATCCCATTGGCTGCCTGCTTGCTTTTCCTAGCATATACGTGTAGTGAGATGTTGAATTTCATTATGGTGAACTACAGATTTTTTATGTTGAAATGCATATTTTTATGTTCAACTGCTTTAGGGTGAAATGCGTTGTTGAACGGTGTTTTCCCGTACCTAGGCACTTAATATTATGTAATATGACAATTTTACATAAGTAAGTCTTATATTTTTATTTTAACTTAAAACTGTGTGCAGTTCCGAAATAATATTATGGTGGCGAATCGGTGTATTACTTGAATTGTGGTCAGGTGACGAATCGGTATAGAGTTTTAATCCGGCGAAAGCTCCTAGGTGACGAGTACGGATCCACCGTTTGTTATGTTGAACTAAATAGTTATCTACCTTTTTTTAAATTTCCCTTTCTTTACACACATAAACTCAATAGTTAATATCAGTGTAGGTTGACGTTTTTGCTTCTGGAACCAATTATAATGCGGACGGCAACTAAATTGAGTGACAACAGTTTAAGTTCTCACAAAAGGAAGATCCTGTAAAAATTCGGTGATAATCGTATTAAAACTCCGGCCGTGAAGCCGGCCGGAAATTTACGACGGACGGCCGGACGGCACCAAAGACAACTTCACGATCGGCAAAGATCACTAATCAGTGTTCCTATGCGGGGTATGGAAGACCCTTTCCCAGATAACGAACCGTGGATTCTTTGAAGAAGTTAAAAACGGGAAAAAAAACTCTTTTGAAAAAACAGGAAAAAAATTTTTGAGAATTAGCAACGACAGAAGGTTATTTAAAAACCTGGTGAAAATAAGAGAGGAGATAATAAATCCTTTGAATCGTAAGAAATAATAAATTCACGCCGTGGAATGTTCTGGAATAAACTTGCCTAAAAACTGAATATGGCGGATGTCGCAATAGTCTGTCTAAGTTGAAATTCCGAGAAATGTCAATCCTGAATATTCCCACTACTGAAATAATTACTTCTCCAAAAGATAACGATCATGTTAAATAAAAATAAGGAAGAGAGAGTCTAGAAGGGTCGGGCCAAAACATGATTTCAATAAGCATTTCTATAAAATCAATTTCACTACCTATTTCATAAGAATATTTAATTAATTTAAGCAATAATTATTATAAATAATTAATATTTTTAAAAACTCACCGATTGAAACGAAGAAAAATGGAGGATTTCGAAGGAAGAAATCTCCCCGTCGCGGCTTGAAACTCTACTAAACTTGATCTTGCAACCGTTTCCCGCCTCTTTTTTCCCTCTGCGATAACATTTTATTGCTAAAAACAAAACAAAAAATAAACGATTTCTTTAATGAATTTAATACATAGTAATAGCATTTTTAATTGTTTATTTTTTAATGTGTATACGTTAAGTTGGATATTTTTTTTAATGTTTTATGGAGGGAAAAAAATTGAGAAGGCAGTGGTTTCTTCAAAAGGTCCTCTCCCGTCCCCGAACCCCAAGTTTGATTCGGTTCTGCATTCAGAATTTTGGTCATCCGCAATTTCAAAATGTAAGTTTTCTTAAAATTAATCAAATACCTATCTTTTCTACCGACAAATAGGCTATTGTTTTGAAAAGAAACATCACCTAACATTTATTTTGAAAAGATGGAGCCCCCTTCATCCCCCCCCCCTTCCTTGTAAATTCTATTATGTAACTTCCTTTAAGAAGTTATTGTTTTACCCTCCATGTCGGGTTTTTGGGGAAGGGTTTTCCAGACCCCTGAGGTTCAATTCGAATTTGGATCAATTCCGATCTCAACATTGTCTGTGATGCAGGCCGGCCGTAGCATTTTTTTTTTGTTTTTTTTTTTTTCGGAAAACTTTACGGCCACAGTTTTCAACCGATTTTCACCAGATTTTCACCAAATTTTCTTTAGTCGGTGATCAAGAAACCAACGAGGGCGATTTTTGAATTTCGAAAAAATGGCGGAGATATGCCTGTTTAAAGTTTTAATTTTCCGGAACACTTTACGGCCACAATTTTCACTCGATTTGTGCAGAATTTTCACATAATCTTCGTTACTCAATGAAGTAGAAGGTAAGGAGAGCGATTTTTGAATTTCGAAAAAAATGGCGGAGATATGCACGTTTGAAATTTTAAAAATTGCGCTGCGGCCGAACCGTTGGACCGATTTTCACCAAAGACTCCTTATATTTTTACGAATTATTGGTGTAAAAAAATTGTAACTTTTTACTTATTATTTTTTTAGCAGGGAGAAATTTCATACTTCCACCCCTTACGAGAGGCACATCCCTAGGCCAAAGAGCCCATTATTTCTACCTTGACACTTAAACAAATTTTCGAAAAAAAAGAACTTAAAAAATTTTTCAGAAAAAAAGGGCAAAAAAAAGAAAACCCGGAAATTTTTTCAAAAAAAAAGTTGGAAAATTTTTCGACAAAAAAATAAAATCTTCCCCTCTCTTTACTTCCCCCTCCGTTGCACTTCCCCTCTTTAATACTTCCCCCTCCTATATTTTTACTTCTCTTTAAGGAAGTTTTCGTTGGAAGCAGCTCTTCTTCTTTAATTAGCTGTGGTCGTACTAGCCGTACACTTCATGGCCACAGTTTTCAACCGATCTTCACAAAATTTCCACCGAATACTTCTTGGTTAGGGGGGGGGGGGATTTTTTTTAATGTTTTCACTTTATAACGTTTCTAACTTATAAGTTTGTTTAAGTTGATTTTTCCAATAAACTAAAATACTTAAAAAACTTGGGAGTCAAAACTACTTTTAAAAAAAATTTGGATCTTGAAATTGTGCTACTTCCCCTCCTTAAAACTGTTCCCTCTATTTTACTTCCCCCATCATCATACTTCCCCACCTTTGTGCTTTCCCCTTTGAGGAAGTTCCCGTCGGAGCCAGCTCCAGACAAGTACTTTTAACAAGATTTTTTAAATAACATCCATACGTAAAATTTGATCCTTATTCTACTTACATAAATTTATTAAAACACGCGTGTGATAGGTTTTGTTTGGGCGAAAGCCCTTACGTCCGAAACGAATGGGCCAAAGATCGCGCCCAGACTGCCGTCTGTTCTGTCCGCCGCCTCCGATCTCCTCCGCCCACCCACCCCATCAGCGCCGGCACCACTCGTTTTTATACGTTGGCAGTGTCCTAAACGCTTGGGAATTTTTGCACGCTCTTTATTCTAGTTTTCTTTTTTCTATTCTATTTTTAAGATAGCATCAGCCAGTGATGAAGAGATCGTCTTGCTGCACTTACGGCACAGGGAGGGGAGGGGGGGGGTATTTCAACGCCGCTAGCCCGTAGGCACTGTACCCGGAGGGGGGAGGGTGGTTTAAACGCGGATTTTCCTGGTGTTTCGCTTGTATCTCCAAAACGGTACGTCGCGTCGTAGCCAAAAAATGTATTTTTAAAAATGAAAGGTGATTAATTTCCTACATAGTAGACGAAATCAACTTCATTGCAGGATTAGCTGTTTACGAGCTGCAAAGCGCTGAAAAAAGCGTGTTTTAAAAATCGCTAAAATTCGAAAAAAAAAAAAAAAAATCAGAGAAGAAGCAGCCTGAGCCAAGAGACGGCGGCGATTTCCTCCTTAATGTCAACCAAGGTGAGGGGGGGGGGGGTTGAGCCTAGAAAATTCCCCAAAAACTTCCAGATCCTGAAAGAAATCTACCTGTTGCAATGGTTTTGATTTCGATGTAAATTTTTGGTTTTTTCTCTTCAGGAGGGGGTAGCGGGGACTCTCTTGTGCATTAAATACAAAACCCCCTTCACCCTTACCCCCCCCCCCCCGTTCAAAGGTAACTTTTCGCGGTTTTTTGCGTTTTTCTGACAAACGGTAAGTCCTAGACGAAAAATGTACAAAGTAAAAAAGAAAGCTGGCTAATTTCCTATAAAACCCAAATGCTAACCTTGATAATCGGATGAACGGCTTCAGAGTTACGAGACGCCGAAAAACGGCGATTCAAGTTATAAGTTTCAACGTTGTGATAGGAGTGAGGGTTAGTTCAATAATGTGCGATTTTTGGAACCCCGCTTTTGCAGCTGATCCTGCAATCCATCATACATAACATAATATACCATGCCTATTTGTATTAACCCAAGAGCTTGGGGGGGGGGGGGCAGTATTTAAAAGAAAAGGTACAAAACTTAGAAATCTATCTAATTTTATAAAATGGGTATTTAGTGAAAAATTGATTGAGGTCAGACTGACACTACGGCCGTCACATTTATCAAATCTTCACGCCAGATTTTTGCGAATTGCAAAAACAGCTCTGAAAAGTTTTAGGATGGAATGAAAGATCGTGTGAAAATTTTTGTTAAAACTGGATGAAAATTGGCGACGGCCGGACGATATGCAATAACTTCGAGAAATTAAAAATCGAAAATTTACTGAATAAGGTTGGACGCGTTAGGAGCCGTGATAATACACATTGTTGTCAACCATTGTGCCTCTTCGGTTGATGAATGATCTGGTGACGACGTTGCCCCTAATGAGAGGCCTAACTTAGAACCGAATTCATAAACGCTATTTCAAAAATAAAATCAGTTTTACGAAATAAAGAACAAACTTCTGAACCGCCAAACTAACTTGAATTCTACCTACTAAAATTGTAATTTGACAAGGATTATGAGGTAAAAACAAAATTATGTGACTTCAAAGGAGTATTAAGAACGCTTTGGTCTTAATTATTAACAAAATGAGTGAAGGTAAATATTAAATCAAAGGTGAGTCTGCCACTCAAACTTTGTGTTCCCTAAAGATTTCTTCCGTTTTATCCCTTACTTATAGATGGTAGGTGGTAGGTAGTATTAACTGCAACAATGTTCTGATCAATGAAATTCATTTATTTTTTAATTTTTTATCTACTTTTGGAAATGCTTGCCTTTGTAGGTAAGTATAAATAACCTTTTTTTTTCCCCTTCAAGTAGTCAAAAATATTGAAGATTCTTCATCATTAGTTAGCTGAAAAAGAAGTGAAAACGCAGGTGGTTCATAGGAAAAGTTTCTTCACTTAAGAAAATCAATTTTGGTTTTAAAGTTTCTAACGCCCGTCAATAAAATTTATAGCTGCCTCACTTCTTTTGATTTTTAAATAAATCACCAGTTTTGTTGGTGTGTAACTATATCAGAAAATAATATCTTACAATAAAAATGGCATCTTCGCAAAGATTAATTTTCCAAAGGCTTTAAAAGCGAATAGGAAAAGTTCCCTTAATTAAGCGCATTGATCAACTTAAAACTTAGGGTACTGCAGGCAAGTTTGCCAATTGTCGAGTGATCTATCTAGTTAAACCGCACTATTTTTATAGACAAATATTAATGGTGAGATCTTTATTTAAAGTTCATAACCTCCTTTTTTTAGTGTTACTTTCCAGTTAATTTATTTTGTTATAACAACAATGAATTTCTTCAACGGGCCATTAGTTGCGCCTAATTAGCTTCATCCGCGATAGGAAATGAATGAGGAAATTCTGCTATAGGTTAACGGATAAATAAACACATATAAAGTATTGGGTGGTTTGGGAGTCAAGGGGATGAGAAAACGAAAAACTAACACAAGTACTAGTCTGGAGCTGGCCCGACGGGAACCTCCTTAAAGAGAAAGGACAATATAGGAGGGGGAAGTACAAAGGAGAGGGAAGTTTAAGGAGGAGGAAGTACAATGAAAGAGAAGAATAAATTCAAGTATGTACTCTATTTAAATCAAAGAATTTTATGGTGTAGTTAAAAATGCGTTTGGACATACAGGGTGTCCCAAACGGAACCAAACTTCGTTATTTCAAAGGAGAATCCCTATTTTTTTATTTCAGATTCGTAATCTACGCAAAATTTCGTCGATTAGAGACTATTTATATGACCATTTTCGACAACTTTAAAAAAAAGTCAAATTTTAGCGTTTTTTGCGCTAAAATCCGTTAAAATCGACCTAAGAGACTCATTTTTGTTATTCCACTGATTTTTTCCGAAGATTCCAACTGACACAAATTCGAGCATCTTCACATTCTGCATCACGAGATTTTGTCGCCTTTTTTCAAGTTACCCAAGAACCCTTTCTTACTTCAGAAATAAAAATTAGCGATTTGTTACGGAATTTTAATTTTGATGCACAAACACAAAAGACGCTGTAGCTCTTTCAAAATTTGTGGTCCGAAAGAAAAATTCCTTTCAACAACCGCTAATTTTCATTTCTGAACTAAAAATTTGGGTTCTAACTTGAAAAAAGGCCGTTAGCGACGAAATCTCGTGTGCAGAATGCAAAGATGCTCGAATTTGTGACAGTTAGAATCTCCGGAAAAAAATAAGTAGAATAATTTTAAAAATGAGCTCTGGTCAATTTTGACGGATTTCTGCGCAAAAAACGCTAAAATTTGACTTTTTTTAAAGTTGTCGAAAATGGTCCTATGAGTAGTCTAATCAACTTGAAATTTTTCGTAGATTACGAATCTGAAATAAAAAATAGGGGTTCTCATTTGAAATAACGAAGTTAGGTTCTGTTTGGGATACCCTGTATATCCAAACGCATTTTAAACTACACCATAAAATTCTTTGATTTAAATTAGGGGGGGGGGGGGGGGTACATTTAACTTTTTTTCATAAAACCACTTTTTAACGATCTCCCAGACGTATGCCATGTGTTTCCGGACACCCTGCATAGAAGTATTTGGTGAAAATCGGACCAATGCAACGGTTCGGCGGCAGTGCAGATTCGATGTAACTTATCAGTTATCACAAATGTTTACAGACGGTGATTAGTTTAAGTATCACTTTAGGTGATAACTAGGTACTAAGGCAAGATTTTTTGGTGAGAATGGGATAAAAGTGCAAATTGCTGTAGTGAATGTGTTTTGGAAAAAAAACTGATAGATTATATCTAAAAAAAGCCGCCTTTTTTTTTCGCCCGTGACGCCTAGGTGGCTACCCAACATTCACAATGAAAGGTCCAAAGGAGAGGGTTGATAGACTCAACTTGTGGAGCGATCTATGAGCGGTTTTTAGACTTCACTGTGCGCGACTTATTAAGAAATAGAATATACCAGCAAATGCAAATAATTAACAACTCTGCACATAAAATAACGCTCAGATGTTTAATTCTTAACATTTTTTCCCTTAATTTCAGCTTGAGTGTCAAGCTCCAACACGCAAGAAATTATATGTACGTTGAGAAGGAGTTTATTATATATTGATACTATTGACTTGGTGAAGTTAAAAGTTGAATTAAATTAAAATTTGAAAATTTAAATACACTTCTTAGATTTCTGAAAGAAAAGAAATCTTCCTAAATATAAATATAATAAAGCTAATAAAATAATAAAGGTATCCTGCGTTTTTAACTTCCTCAAGAAGTTACTGTGATACCCTCCGACCCCCTGTTACTAGAAAAGGGTCTTCCAGACCCGTAGGATAAATCTGATAAGTGATCTTTGCCGATCCTGACTTTGTCTGTGGTGCCGGCCGTCCGGCCGTCCGGCCGTCCGTCGCCACTTTTTCCGGAACACTTCACGGCCGCAATTTTCATCCGATCTTCACCAAATTTATACACAAGCTTCCTTTCACAGAAATCTTGAAAATGACGAGAGCTTTTTTCGAAATTTTTCAAAATGGCGGAGATATGACTGTTCAAAGATTTAAAATGAGCGCTGTGGGCGTACTGTTGGTCCGATCTTCACCAAATTTTCACTAAACATTCCTTGAATTATTTAAAAATTTTCCATGTTTTTAAAATTTTAATTTTCCAAAATTTTTTTTACTTAATAATTTTTCTAGGCAGAAATGTGAGTCACTTCGCCGGCTCGAGGGCGGCCTCTCTTTGGCTAACCGTACTGAATTTCTACCTTGATATAAAATTTTCAAAATAATTTTTTTTTTTTTTTTTTTTAACTTCCTCAAGAATTTTTTTAACGGAAAATAAAATGGCGATTTATTAGGTACTTAATTTTTATTTTTTTTTTTCAAAAAACAGAAAACGAACAACAAAAAATACCTAAAATTTCTAACTTCCTCAAGACTTACTGCGATACCCACCAAATTTATTTCACAACTTTTACAAAAATTTAGTTCTCCTACTTAATACTTCCTCCTCCTGTATCCTTGAGGAAGTTATCGTTGGAAGCTCTTCAAACCGGAACTTTATTACATACTTAGAATTGTAAATTTGATTAGAAGTATTCTGCAAACCGAGTAAATCATGTAAATGTGTATTTTTGTAAATGTGACTCTGTCTTTGTACTCTTATACAATTGATTTTTTTTTTTTTTTTTTTTTTTTACAGAGGTTTTTAAATATTTTTTGCCTTTAAATACTATCTTTTAGCTAACTAAATATAATAGCTTCTCCTTAGGATAAGAAAGTTAAAAGCTCAACAACAGGGTCGGTCCTGGGTGTTTATCATCGATGGTATCGTATATGCCACCGCCCACCAGTCACCACGTTCTTATCACGTGCCCGCTGAGCGTGAATCGTGATCACTCCCGCTCCAGTGTGCCGATTCAAGAATGATGGATTCCGATGTATAACAGTCTTTGGAGTTTATACCCTGGGGCCCCCTTCAGATTCTGGGTTCTGACTTCTGACTTTCAGATCAGTATCAGAGGACAGATTTCGTATTTATTAATTTTGCTCAGTAATCATTAGTTCAGTACAGTAAAATCTAATTCCTTGTTTGTATTTCAACGTTTCACTGTGGTCTGTGAAACTCGTCTGCATACTTGCCCTTAAATTATATAAAAACACGTCTTTTACCCCAGAAGAGTGAAATATTTTAGTTTTGTGATTTTGAGCGTAAGTTAAATTTTTGGTTTACTCTTTCGATAATGTGAGCGTAATTAAGAGAGGGGAAGAGCGATTTTTAGAGGGGATATACGTGGGAATTTTCTTATTAAGCGTTTGACGCCCGATTTTCGTTTAGTATTCGTCTTCCAAAACAGACGCAATGGACTTCTATTCATCGGACAGCAACGATTCTTCAGGACCAGAAATGCGTCTGAACACTCTGGATTATACATATCAAAGATTGAGTATGGACCGATTGAAGGAGAAAATCAGACAGGAGAATAGCGGAAGGGATAGGAACTGTAAAATCCAAAGGCTTCTTCTTTATAACAACATTTGAGCGAACTTCCTTCTGATTTGACCATTTTCCATTGCTTGAGGCATGTCGACCTAGGAAACAACAGACTTTCCAATCTGCCAGAGTTTTTGACAAGACTTCCACTTGTCACGCTCAACTTGCGGAACAACTACATTAAAAATGATTCGCTTCCTAAGACTTTTTTGCCCTGGTCGAATAGTCTCCGAAAACTGAATCTTGGAGGGAACCTCCTCACTTTTTTCCTGGCCAATGTCTTGAACTTGAATCACTCCAGCAGCTTTACATCGGAAGCAATCAGATCGAAGAGCTACCCAGAAGTATCGACAAAATGAACACGTATGTTCTTCCAATAATCTATTTGTTTTACACGTTTGTATACTATTGGAGTGGTGCACACGAATAAAGAGAAATTTGATTTGATTTTGGCTTTTGACCAAAGTGCGATGACTCCATAGCATGTAGTGAATGAACTTCTAGGTTTTATTTTTTATTTTCTTCTTTCAGTTTGACTGTTCTTTGCCTTGGAGGGAACAGACTCACCGAAGTACCTGCAACTTTGGGAAATCTCAACGACCTTGAAGTTCTTATTATAAACGACAACAAGCTGGAAAGCCTCCCTTCGTCGATCGCTTGTCTCAAAAAACTAAAAACTCTTCAAATACACAAAAATCAACTTCGTACTCTTCCTACTGAAATCATTGCTCTCAAATGTCTCTCTGAGGTAAATTTTTAAATTATTATTTACTTATTTGTATATTGGTCTTCACTCTTGACGGTCATTTTTTGGTCAATGCCTTTTTTTTAGCTTTGCCCTTGTTTTGGATTTATAACTGTCTCCTGTCCCTGTCATGAATCTTGGCATGTAGCTACTGCTGCTTTGTTTGAAGGCCAATATACTGCTATCAAGATAGTTCCTGTGGATTGGGCTGGCTTTTTCATCTCTAAGCACCTGTGCTTTATTGAGCCTTTGTTAGGTATAACAGAGGACATGCTCTGTTCTGCAACGGCTGATGCTGTCCTCTGTCACTCCTATCCTCTGTTTACTGTGTTGTTCTGTCCTTTCCGCAGAGCCACCAAAATACTAACTTTCTGCCATGCCTAAGGTTCTGTTTCTGTTATTTTGGATGAAATTCTTATGTTGCTTTTAACCTTGGGAGTTTCGCCATCTTGTCAAAGTAAATTAGAGAGTGCCTTTTTTGAGAACTTCTTCCTTAACACTTCTATAAATTTAACAGGATCATTTTAACCACGGGCTAGTACACCAGTTTTAAGACTTGGAAGTTTTGGATTTATTCGACTTGAGATGTCCTTATTTAGTGTCTAATTTATCTATTAGAAAACCAATTCTCCTTTAAATAGGTCAATTAGCATCTTAATTTTGCCTCATGTTAGATAACGTTGTTGAATCAGGAACTCAAACATTACGAGTTTGCCTAGACTATAGTGTCAGTCACCTGAGTAAACCTTAAAAACTCAGGGTCATCCTGTACAATGTCTTGTTTTATCATTCCTCTTACGTCGTTTCGGTTTTCCCCTCGCTAATTTCTAGTCACGCAAAGTATGATGTAAGAATTTTTTTAAAAATTTGTCTGCCTTAAATATCTTATCTCATCATCTAGATAATGATAATTTTAACTCTTAGGGCTAACCCGTGAATTTAAAATTTTAAGAAATTGCGCTTTCCACATAAGTAAAATTGTTATGATACATCTAAGGGAAATTTTTGGTGGATAACAACCACTGGTAAATTTAAATTTAATTTAAATTTGAAGGGATAAAAACAGGAAGGAAGAAGAGATTACAAAAATTTGCCCCCGAGCAGGACTCGAACCCGCATCTCCTCATCTCGCATCACCTCCAAATTTTTGTAATCTCTTCTTCCTTCCTGTTTTTATCCCTTCAAATTTAAATTAAATTTAAGTAAAATTGTGTCCACATAAGTGCGATCCTGCCACTAGCCCCATGGCTGATGTTTGATGTTTGAAAGGTACAAAAGGTCCTTTAGAAAGGATTTTTTGAATTTTAAAAGCTAGGGGGTTTAAACTTCAACTTCTTCAATAAAATCGTTAAACCTTGAATTAAGGACAATGCTGGCTACAATTTTAATTCTCTCAAAGGGAAAGAAATTCTCTCCAAGTTTCAATTTTTGGAATGGTTCCAGAATAATGTTGAATATGTCAAGAGCTTTTTTGAATTTCGCCAAGGTGGAACTATTGGTCTGATCTTCATCGACGTTTCAACAAATACATACTACCTATTCAAAGATTTGAACCAGATTATTCTACGATCATTTTATTATTATACTTTAATTAAAGTACAATTAAGTACCTACTAGTTTTTTGTCTCGAATCCGAAATCAATAGTGGTACAAAAATTATTATTATAATATTAGTGTTACTGTTATCTTATTATTATTTTTATTACAATATATGTGCAAACTAATAGAACTTTTTTTTTATAGTTAAGTCTTCGGGAAAACCCGTTGGTTGTCAAATTCGTCAACGACATGACCTACAACCCTGGCACACTCCTTGAGATCTCTGCAAGAACTGTTAAAGTTCAAAATATTCCCTACAACATCCAAGAAATGCCTCAAGTCCTAATTGATTATCTCGAATCGGCTCATCATTGTCTCAACCCTAAATGCAACGGTAAATATCAACTTTTCATATCATGAACACTCCAAGTTATTTATATTACAAACACGTGGCTTTTTTTTATTTCTTTTCTCCACTTTATCGAGTTGTTTTGACTGTCCATTTCCAAGGACGATTTTAATTAATTCACATTACTACGTAGAAATCACATTGTAGCCTTTTTATTTAAATTTATTTTTCTTTTTGAGATCTTCTACTCCAAATTAAAAATATACATAAAATTAGATAAAAAGCCTACAGTAGGAAGAGCAAAAAATTATTATTTCTGAATTATGATGGAAGAAAAAAAAACTACTGAAAGGAAACATGATACATTGGTGGAAACTTACTATCGTCCCCCAGGTACTAGAAAACAAATCAAGATAGAGAAAAAAGTTAAATTGTAACCCCTCATTTTGGGTCTAGTTTCTGAATTTTTTGCGTTTGGAAGCGTTCTGCCGCTTCCAAAAAAGTTCATTTTTCTATCTTGCATGGATGTCTCTAAAGACAAAAACGTTAAATTACAACCCCATTAATTTTTAGCATAGACTTCAATTCTCAAAACCTTTTTTCGATTGCACATAAAACGTCCAAAAAGTAACACTTCTTTTTAAACAGCCAAAACTTCTTAAATGTATGTAGGAACCCCTATTTTTGATGGCTAATTCGAATTCTACAGACAATATCACGTAGAAAACACTCTTTTGATGTTTTTTTTTTTTTCAAAGCTTTTCTTCTGTCCAAAAAATAAATAAATGCACTCATCATTATGAGATCCTTGTGATAATACTTTCATTTTTTTAGCTGTAACTTTTTCCTTCCGATATTTGCGATATTTGTACCGATATTTTCCTTCCGATATATCGGTTCATCCGATATTTTATCCGATACAATATTCCTTACCGATACATATATGTGTAAGAAGAAAACATCTGTTTTAATTCTTCCTCATACACAAAATATGTTTCGGCTTGTAATATCATAAATTTTGGTTTCTTGTTAAATACATGACACTAAATTATGTTAAAAGGTCTTTAATTCTTATAAAACCAAAATTTAAAGATCTTTTCATTGTAAGTCGGAACAAAATATAAAAAAAAAAAAAATTGTCTGGAAACAACACGAATTGAAATTGAAATTGAAAATGAAAATTCAAGAATGAAAATCAAATTCAAGAATCAAAATCAAAATTCAAGAATCAAAATCAAAATTCAAGAATCAAAATCAAAATTCAAGAATCAAAATCAAAATTCAACAAGGAAATTCCCTGCTCAAGATTTCGAGACAAATCCATTGGTGAGGGATGACTCTTCTGTATCGTCAAGATCAAATTATTATTATTCATTATTAATTGATATTATTATTACTGTATTGGGCCTAATATGGTCATTTTTATTATATCGTCTTATATGGCTGAAGTATACTATCATACAAGAAGATTTGCTTGGAGATAGGGATTATTATTATCATTATCATTATTTTATTATATCTACGATCAAGACTGAAGACATCCTATCAACACATTGGAATAGAACTAAGGAAAATTGATGAAACTTAATGAAATATGTTATGATTATTTAAGAAAAATTATTGAAGAAAGAAGAAAGAAGTTAAAAAGTTTTTTATTCAATTATTCCTTCGAAATAATTGTCTCCAAAGCGGGGGGATGTAAGAATGAAAACATCTGTTTTAATTCTTCCTCATACACAAAATATGTTTCGGCTTGTAATATCATAAATTTTGGTTTCTTGTTAAATACATGACACTAAATTATGTTAAAAAGGTCTTTAATTCTTATATATGTATCGCGATATTTTTACAATATGAATCCGATTTCCGAAAGAAAAATCGGGCAACCACGGATAACTGTTAACATCCAATGCGATTTATCACGATATTTCGGAATTATCGCAATATGCTCCTTCCGATATTTGCGATATTTTCCTTCCGATATATTGGTTCATCCGACATTTTCCTTCCGATATATCGGTTCATCCGATATTTTATCCAATATATCCTTATCCCAGTTATCCAAAAATATCGTATCGGATATAATATCGGAGGTTGAAAAATATCGGAAGGAAGGCCATATCGAATCAACCCTAGTTATGGGTCATATGATCCCATGGGATCTTGGAGGCCACAGGGAGACCAATGTTGAGTCACAATAGCCTTGTTTTTAAAAATTTTGAAACTAGAACTAGTGGGAGTAGGGGTTACCATTTTAACTTCTTTCTTTGTCTTGATTTGTTTTCGAGTTAACCTAGGGGGACACTAGCAAGTTTCCTCTCCGCATATATTATTCTTTCTACTATAATATATATATTATTTTTAAACAACTTAAATTTATTATATGCCTAATTTTGAGAAGTTATAATCACCGTCTCTGTGGCTGAAAGGTTCCGTCTTGGATTTATACCATGGAGACCGGGATTTGATCCTCAGGTTATGTAGTGAGATTTTTGTTAAGAAGTTCCAAAGTTTCTTCTCGACATAATCCGTGTAGGAAGAAGGCATCTTCCTCATTGGTCAATGTTATTTAAGAAAAAAAATTTGACGTATCATAACTATGTTTTTCTTTTCCTCTCTCTATCTCTTCACAATTAAATTTTTTTTCATTTTAGGTGTCTTTTTTGACAACAGAGTAGAGCACATTAAATTCGTTGACTTTTGTGGGAAATACAGGGTCCCTCTTCTTCAATATCTCTGCTCTGCTAAGTGCGTGAGTGAAGATTCTTCCCGCTACAGATCTCCTGACAACGGTATGATGCGTAAAGTTCTTCTTGGATAATTGTATGACTTATTTATATTTATGTATTTGTATTGATATTGCTGAAAAGGCCCTTTTAAAAAAGAAACATTTTTCTCTGAATTTTACAAATTATCCCCCCCCCCTTCCAATTTTATTGATGTATTACGTTTTCTTATTATTGTGATATTTTTATTAAAAAAGGTTATTGTTATTCTTGTTAATTTGTCATGGAAGAATGATTGTGCCAATTAAATCTCATATTTTATTGAAAATTGTGTCTTCACATGTTTTTTTTCTTTCGTATAATTTGTTGTTTATATTTGTTTCTACTTTCTATACTCAAAAATAGATTTTTATTAGATTTTTTTTGGGGTGGGGCTTAAATAAAAAATATTGTTTTTATTTATAATTACTAGACGGAGCGATGACAGATCGTAAAAACCCCCAAGAGTAAGTAATTTTGTTATAAAGCCATATATATTTTTTCCCTTTCTTTCATAACTTCTTTATTAAAATGCTCTTAGGACAAATTAATGCCAGAACTGTGACAGCTCTTTTTTCTAAAAGTCCTTATAATAGCTCAAGACTTAATGGTGTAGTAATGTCTGCTTTTGTTGTGAAAATGTAAACTTGGTTGTTGTAAGGATGGGTTCCTTGAAAGTTGGAGGCCTTATCAGTCGTTAGGAGCATGGGTTTCCCGCCTGATCTGTTTAAATTATAAATTAAATAGAGAAACAAAACTACCTTCATTATGGGATCCTTAATTTTTCAATAACGGAATAAGATTAGGTCATCTTTAGATGAGGGTCTCATATATTCCAGTGTCCGTTGTCACCGACATTTCTTCCGAGTGTAGTGCATCTCAATGTAAACTAGGAAAATCTAAAGGCCCGTCCTTTTAGAAAAAAATTAACCCCCTTCGTGTTTCTCAATCAAGCTTTCCTTACAAGAGCAAAAGGAGTTAAAGGAAAGGGAGGAGCATCTCCTTTTTGGCGTTTTTTAGTTTATGTCGAAATGTCTGGTGAATTTCCTTTCAGGGTGTTTGTCGTTCCGCCATTTTAAAATGCAAAAATATCCTGCTCTTTGTCGTCCTTAGATTATGTTGAGATGCATTATGATGAAACGGTGGAAACCATCTTATGGTGGAACGACAACTTTAATGAGAGGCTTATAGGGAGAAGTGCGTTAATGCGTTGACTTAAAATTTTTCTTTTTACGCCGAGCTGTACTTTTAAAAAGTCGCTCACGGCAAAATGCATTATGCCTGATGTTTTTCAATTTTTAATAGCTGTATGTTAATTATAGAATATGGTGAAATGCGTTATGCCGAACAGTGTACTTCCATTTCTTCCTAAATTATTGGATGTCTCCCTCCCTTTATTGCTCTATTTGTTATGATTTCCCTACGGAAAAATTAATTTAGGTTCCTTGGGTTCAATTTGGCCACTCGCTTTGAACCCTCCTGAACCACATTGATGAACGCCGCATTGTTTGGGATTAACGCCTTAACAGTAATATTATTATTGCACAATTTACGCATATATATTTATCGCTATGAAAAATACTCCGTGTAAAAAACACCCCTCCTCGCAAAAATCCTTCTACAGCAGCCAGAAAAAATTATGATATCAACTTCTCCGCCCTCCGATGTACACTGAAGAGAAAGAGGAGAGATGAAGCGCCCGTGCCCCCGTTTTCAAAGCTCCCCTTGGCGGCGTCCCGAAATGCATTTCATCAGGGATAACACAGTTTTTTTAAATGTTTGGAATACTGAGGGAGGAAGCCCCATGAAGAGCCTGTAGACAAGCATCTTTTCAGAAATTTTAGGGATTGCAGTGTAATCGATAACATATTACCATACTAATCAGTAATCACTGATTAATATATCAATCATATCAATATATACCTACCTGTAATATAAACAAGCTGTACTTTTTCCGCTTTCGGTCGGGTTTTGCTTGGCAGTGTTTGGTGGAACGCTACTGCGTTCGTAGATCTCGGCACCCTTTGTACTGATCGATTTGAAATTTTAAGAATTTACTCATATCGAATCAGAGAAGAACCGTATTAAATTTGAAGTCGATCGGTGTACGGAGTGCTGAGATCCAGATACCTGAAAAACAACAATATCAGGGTCTCTTTGAAAATCGAGGCTTTTGTGATAGTAAACCAACATAACCGCCAGGTCTTGCGGGTTAAGTGTGACAAAAGTAATTTGAGGAGAGATGAAGCGCCCGTGCTCCCGCTTTCAATGCTCCCCTTGACGGCATCCCGAATGCTTTTATCGGGGATAACAAAGTTTTTAAAAATGTTTCGAATAGAGCCTGTAGAAAAGCATCCTTTCAGAAATGTTAGGGATTTCGGAGTAATCGATAACATATTATCAAACTAATCAGTAATCACTGATTAGTATATCAATCATATCAATATAACTGTAAAATATAAACCAGCTGTACTTTTTCCGCTTTTAGTCGGGTTTTGCTTGGCGTGGCGGAACGCTACCGCGTTCGTAGATATTTTAATACTTCGACCTCGGCCACATCGTGGATAGATCGTTGGCTTAAATTTGATTATAACCGTCTGTAGGGGTTAATGCCCTAACGTTAATTTTGTATTTTTTGAAGGGACCCCACCGTTAACACTCCCTTTTTGTGGGCATGTGTTTCAGCCCTTATGACTAAGGGAGGTGGGCGTTGTACCTCTACACTCTCCTTGTGCAGGGAGTATGTGTATTGACCTACCTGACGGTAGGTGGTACAGAAAGGGTCCGGGGAATCGAGTCGTTTTTTTATTAAGAAACGACAGAAAAACTTGTTCGATTTTTTGGATCCTCCTGGCGGCTTTTTGGATGGTCCGTGGGTCCAGAGTTGTTGGCGTTTAAAGGGTCGACTGGAGTGGCCTCTATGGAGCTGAGGATATCTTGTGAATAGTGATTCCTTTGAAGTCTGGATAAAGACTGATTAAACTTCGGCGATCCCCCGGTTTATATAGGGCTTCCTCGACCCCTCATTGGTTGAAACTCGTCAGCCAATCAGGAGGCCGGGATTTGCTAGGGGAATTTCGGCCGATTTCTTTATTTATTTTTATACAATTTTTCATTTGTTTAAGCGGCCTTATTTGGGGCCTACAAAATAATATTAAAAACATTGAATTTACAAGAATTTTACAATAAATAAAGTATTACATTTTTATATTCAACGGCCCTTTTCAGGGCCAACAGAATTGTATTGACTAGTGACGCGCTCTGTTGGTGGCGAGGTGTGACTCTTTTGTTTTGAAGGGTGGTGGTAGATGGCGTAGCCGCCACAGAGCTCCCCCCAAAAGAGTCACCGCGGTGCTTCCATCATGCGTCAAAGTGGACCTTCTTCTTAACGCTCCTTCCAGACCGTGTGATGACCGGCGGGGCTGTGTTGCTTGGGGCAGCCGTAGGGGTCGGAAGACGTACCGGTGTCGTCATGTGTGGCGAACTTCCTGGAGTCGTGTTGGTCGGAGGTGCGCTGTCATCTCCGAGGAAGGCGGGTTTCACTCTGTCGATTGAAATTGTCGATTCTTTCCCGAGGATCTTGACGCGAATGGTTTTTTCCGTTCGTGCTACAACTTCGAATGGTCCTTCATAGGGCGGCGTAAGTGAACGTTTCAGCCCTTCAACCCTAACAAAAACGTGGCTGCAGGTCCGTAGGTCCTTTGGTACGAAGGTTTTTGTGTCCGCACTTCTGGGAGTGACCGGGCGGAGAGATCGCATGCTGGACTGCAAGTGTTGCACAAAGTCTTCCTTGTCAGGGGTAGAGGTTGAAGGAATGATGAGATCGCCTGGAAGGCGAAGCGTAGTCCCATAGACCATTTGGGCCGGGCAGTGGTGTTCGTCGTCAAGCGTTGAGCGGAGGCCGAGAAGGACGATAGGTAGGTGTCTTGTCCAATTAGAGTGGGCGTCTCGCGCCATGAGTGCTGCCTTCATCGTACGATGGAAACGTTCTATCTTTCCGTTCGCTTGAGGATGGTACGGCGTTGTTCTGATGTGTTCGATCCCGAGGAGCGCGGATAGCTGCTGGAACAGTTTTGATTCGAACTGTCGACCCTGGTCCGTCGTAAGACGGTGCGGGGTTCCGAACCGAGAGATCCAGTGCGTGACAAAAGCTTGCGCGACGGTTTCGGCTGTTATGTCCTCAATTGGTACCGCTTCAGGCCATCGCGTGTATCGATCGATCATGGTCAGGCAGTACTGTCGTCCTTGGGAGGGTGGAAGAGGTCCGACGAGGTCGATGTGTACGTGCTCGAACCTTCCAGCTGGTTGGAACACTCCGAGAGGCGAGATGGTGTGGCGAGAAACTTTTGATTTTTGGCAGCCGATGCATGACTTGGCCCATTTTCCGGTGTCCACGTTCATGCCCGGCCAAAAGTATCGCTGCGAGACCATTTTTCGAGAAGTTCGAACTCCAGGGTGACTTGGCGTATGGATGTTGTGAAAGGCGGCTCTTCGGAAATGAAATGGGAGGTACGGTCGAGGTTTGTCCAGTGTAGTCTCGCAAAGGATTGAAACGAGTGAACCTGGAATGCTAATTTTCTCGAGCTTAAATGAACCCGTCGGAAGAGTGCCGTTTTGTTCTTCAAGTAGTTGAGCTTTTTCGAGCGCTTCCCAATTGTCAGGCAATAGATCTACCTCGTCCACTCGGGAGAGAGCGTCCGCTACCGGATTTTCAGCGCCATTTATATGTCGGATGTCCGATGTGAATTGCGCTATGAAGCTGAGGTAACGAGTTCGAATAGGTGAGCTTGAAGTTGATGGTTTGTCGAATGCGAACGTGAGAGGGCGATGGTCTGTGCGAATCATGAACTTCCGTCCTTCGAGAAGTGGTTGGAAGTGTTTGACTGCCTGGTACATAGCGAGAAGTTCGCGGTCGTATGTGGAGTATTTTTGCTGGGCTGGAGACAGTGCTTTTGAAAAAAATCCGAGGGGTGTCCAGGTGTCTCCATCCAGTTGTTGAAGTGCTGCTCCGATGCCCTTGTCTGATGCGTCGCAGTCGAGTGAGATGATAGCATCAGGGTTTGGGTGTCCCAATCGCGTGGCATTCCTTAAGTCTTCTTTAGTTTGATCAAAAGCCGCCGTTGATTCCGGGTTCCAATCGATTTTGCGTTTGTCATTTTTCTTACTGCCTTTTAAATATTCGTTGAGTGGACGTTGCCTTTCAGCCGCGTGAGGAAGACATTTTCGGTAAAAATTGACCATAGCCAAGAATCGCCTTAAGTCCTTGATGGTCTCGGGCTTCGGGTAAGAGTTGATGGCGTCGACTTTAGTTTCGATCGGTGTGATTCCGTTTGCATCGATGTTGTAACCGAGGAAATTGACGGTGTTTTTTCCGAAGACACATTTTGGAATTTTGAGAGTTAATCCATGTGTTGAAAGACGTTTAAATACTTCTTCGAGGTGTTCCTTGTGTTCTTCCTCGGAAGACGAGGAGACGAGAATGTCGTCGATATATGCGAACACGAAAGGGAGGTCGCGAAAAATAGAGTCTATAAACCTTTGGAAAGTCTGCGCGGCGTTCCTCAGTCCGAAACACATCCTTGTAAATTCGAAGAGTCCAAATGGAGTTATAACGGCTGTCTTGGGTATGTCTTCTTCAGCTATCGGGATTTGAAAGTAGGCGCGTTCCAAATCGAGAGTAGAAAATATTGTCTTGCCTGTAAGACCAATATTCAGATCGCTGATGTGAGGAATACTGTATTTGTCTGGGGTAGTCTTCGAGTTGAGACGGCGAAAGTCCCCGCAGGGTCGAATGGTGCCATCGGGTTTATCAACGATGTGTAATGGACTAGCCCATTGGCTTTTGGAAGGCTTACAGATGCCTTCTTCCACCATTCGGTAGAATTCCTCTTTTGCGGCTTTATACCTCTGCGCCGTTAGACGGCGTGCTTTTTCTGCGACAGGGCGCCCGGTTGTCTCGATGTAATGTTGCACGTTATGTTTGATAACGTCCTTTGCGAAAGCCGGTTGTGTTATGTCCTTGTATTTCCCTATGAGGTCGGCGTATTTTCCGGTCGGTATAGTCGAGAGAGATTCGAGTGAAGCTAGACCGGTGCGTCCAGAGGTGCTAAGCTTGGTTTCTCGATCGATGATTCGTCGGCCTTGAATGTCTACGATGAGACCATGGCGATTTAAAAAATCAGCCCCAATGATCGGTTTCTTGACATCGGCTATTACGAATCTCCAGTTTAATGGCCTACGTAGTCCGAGGTCCACATTCAATGATTTGTACCCGTATGTGGAAATCAACGTACCATTTGCGGCGTAGAGAGCATTATCTTGTAGAGGTCGACTATTTGAAAGAGGCGGTAGGACCGACACCGCGGCACCCGTGTCTATTAAAAAAGTCCTATGTGATTTTCGGTCTGTTACAAAAAGGCGGGCGGAGATCGAGTCGAGAGCTGCTGCGGCAGACTCAGCCCGTTGAGCTGCCGCCGAGGTTAGTTTTTTGTTAGAGTTTCGGAGCAGGGTTGAGTACATTTTGTAGCCTGATCTCCGAAGCGTCTGTGAAACCAGCATTTTCCTACTTCGTTAGTCGAATTGTCTCGCTTCGCTGGAGATTTCGAACGGGTTCTGCTTCTAGACCTTTTCTGGATCTGCAGTTTCTGGACTTGTTTAGCGAGTTCCGAGACTTGTCTCGATAATTCGGCTATTTGGTCGTTTTTCGCTCCGGCGTCGGACGGAGAAACTGAGAAGACTGATGGTTTGTCGACCTCTGCGATCTTGTCTGCAGTTAGGGCCAATTTATTTAAGTCGTCAGTGTCTACCGTAGTTAAAATTTCTTGAGTTCTGGACGGTAGGGCGCGCAGCCAGAGGCTTTTTAACATGTCGTCAGAGAGTAGTGTCCCGGCTTTTTGTCGCATGGAGCGGAGGAAATGTGACGGCTTTTCATCTCCGAGCGTTGTCTGTTCCAGTAAACGTTTTATTTTGGAACTTTGACTTTCCTCGAATGTCGACAATAATCGGGCTTTTAACGCTTCGTACGGAGTAGCTCCCGGTTCCCGAAGTATATCAGCTACCTGTCGTAACTGTTCCAGTTCCAAGTTGGCCACGACGAGTTGATATTTTTTGGCGCTCGAATTTACCCGTGAAGTGCTGAAAACCGCTTCAATTTGTATAAACCAGAGAGCTGGTTCGGCTTTCCAAAATGTAGGCAGGCGTGGTGCAGGGCCGATGGACTCCGTTCCTTGCGGAGTGGGCTGACCCTCTTGATGAGTAGTCTCTTGATCCTCGTTGACCATGTTGCCGGCGAAGAGTTATCAAGTCAGTCTTAGTTCTGTTAAACGTCGATAGGTCACCAGTGTAGGGGTTAATGCCCTAACGTTAATTTTGTATTTTTTGAAGGGACCCCACCGTTAACACTCCCTTTTTGTGGGCATGTGTTTCAGCCCTTATGACTAAGGGAGGTGGGCGTTGTACCTCTACACTCTCCTTGTGCAGGGAGTATGTGTATTGACCTACCTGACGGTAGGTGGTACAGAAAGGGTCCGGGGAATCGAGTCGTTTTTTTATTAAGAAACGACAGAAAAACTTGTTCGATTTTTTGGATCCTCCTGGCGGCTTTTTGGATGGTCCGTGGGTCCAGAGTTGTTGGCGTTTAAAGGGTCGACTGGAGTGGCCTCTATGGAGCTGAGGATATCTTGTGAATAGTGATTCCTTTGAAGTCTGGATAAAGACTGATTAAACTTCGGCGATCCCCCGGTTTATATAGGGCTTCCTCGACCCCTCATTGGTTGAAACTCGTCAGCCAATCAGGAGGCCGGGATTTGCTAGGGGAATTTCGGCCGATTTCTTTATTTATTTTTATACAATTTTTCATTTGTTTAAGCGGCCTTATTTGGGGCCTACAAAATAATATTAAAAACATTGAATTTACAAGAATTTTACAATAAATAAAGTATTACATTTTTATATTCAACGGCCCTTTTCAGGGCCAACAGAATTGTATTGACTAGTGACGCGCTCTGTTGGTGGCGAGGTGTGACTCTTTTGTTTTGAAGGGTGGTGGTAGATGGCGTAGCCGCCACACCGTCCTTTACTGATTACGTTCGCGATAAAAATTAAAGTAAAAATAGATAACCGAATTACATACTTGAGAACTTTTAGTTTATTGAAAATTTGTAGTGCGATTTTCTTTTATTATTTTGCTTCCTTATTTATCCAAGGTTTTTTATCTAGAATTGTGGGATTGATGGGAAAAAACGGAAGTAAAATTTTCCGACATGTTGTAGTTATTACTCGTTAAGTTTTGTTACTGTCAAAGTGGGAAAGAATTGAGTTTGTTTCCAGATAGAAGCACTGAGAAAAATGGGAAGTGAGAGGAGGAGGTCGCTGGGGAAGAAAATCGTGGTCAACTTGCCTCCCGGTTTCCCGGGGAACACATTAAATGCGAAATCTGAGCAGGTGTTGAAAATGGCGAAGGTGCTTGCAAAGTCAAAAGAGAATATAACACATTGGAATCAGTTTCGAGAGGAAGCGGCTGTTGATTTCCGTCAAAACTTTCCTTCGAAATCACCACAGACAGACATGTCCATCGCAGATTTCAACCTGATCGCGGTCGTTTCGAAAGGGGACTTTGGAAACTATGTCGTCTTATCTGAGTCCAAATTCAACCTCGGATATTTCGCATTAAAAATCTACTCGAAAGAAAAGCTCGTCGTCAAAAATCGTGTCCCTTTGGTGTTGCGCGAAAAGCGGATTATGGAGAACATCAGATGCCCATTTGTCAACCGGTGCTATTCGTTTTTTCAAGACAACAGCTTCATGTATTTTCCTATGATGTGGCTTCAAGGTGGCGACGCCCACAGTCGGCTCGGTATCAAAGGAAAAATGACGGAAAATGAATCCATGTTTCTTGCAGCCCAAATCGTTTTAGGTCTCGAATATCTTCACAGTCTCAACTTGGTCCATAGAGACGTGAAACCAGAACACATACTTTTCGACGCGAAAGGTTTTGTCAAACTAACTGGATTCACCCTTTCGAAAATAGTCGATACTCGGACCTACACAGTTTGCGGAACTACGGAATATATGGCACCTGAATTAATTATGGGACAAGGATATGGAAGGTCTGTCGACTGGTGGGCGCTTGGAGTGACGATTTACGAACTCAACTCCGGTAAGCCTCCCTTCGTCTACAAGGACAAAATGAAATGTTCGCCGCCATTTGCGAAGGACGATTTAGAGACGTTCCGGAATTCAGTAGGGACTTGAGAAATCTACTTGTTCATTTGGTCGCGGTCGATTTGACGAAACGTTTTGGTCTTCTTGCAAGCGGCGCATCGGATATCAAAAGCCACCCGTGGTTCAGTTCCATCAATTGGACAAAGCTCATCAACAGAGCAAGTACTCCACCTTTCGAACTAAAAGTCGAGTCTCCACTCGATTTAAGTTATTTTACACAATCCGAAAGCGATTTAATTCTCAACGTTAACGGAACCAATCATTTCTCGAAAATATTTGATGACTTTTAAGTTAAACCAACCTAATCTTTCCTCTTTTCATCCGCACTAATTAATTGTCAAGAAAATAAACAAAAACTACTGATACTAATTTTCTTCCCTACTTTTCTATAAAAATCGAACCATATGTCTAAAAGCTGTAATGCTGTAAGATTCTGCACTTTCGTGCATCCTATTACATAATATGTATCATCTTTTGTTGGAACTGTGGTGGAGTTTATCAATACAATTTATGTATTGTGTTAGCGGCAAAGTGAATAGTCCTCGCATATTATCCTGGGTGGTTTCACAACACATTTCAACGGGTTTCAACGCCGCCAGCCCGTAGGCACATTTTAATAGTTTTCATCCCTGCTATTGACCAAATTTCCGATCAGCATCAACCGGTAATGGCAGCTACTGGAAACATTTTCGATGCGACGAAAGATCTTTAGTTGAACCGCAAATCCCATCTTAATAAAAAATAAAAGGTATTGCTAATTTGGTATACCTATTAATTTGCAGGTATCGAAAGAATTCAACGAGTTGTAGAGAGCAGAGTCGCCCTCAGTCTGCTAAAAAACCGCTCTCATCGTTACATCGACGGATGTCACCAGCTGCGCTGCGAACGCCGTCTCCGGATCATCGACGGCTCTTGTCGCCAAATATAGGTAGGCAGCTGTTAGATGGGAAAACGCCCTCTCCTCTTCGATCGCCCTCACCTCGGGGAAGGTTCACTACCAGTGGTGATAGGCCGTTGATTTCTCAGTTCCTTCTAATCAAGACCCTCGGACACGGCACTTACGGAAGAGTAGTCCATGCTTATCACCGTGTCACTAATAGATACTACGCGATAAAGATGCTATCCAAGCAGAAGATCTACGATTCGAAACAAATCAAAAATTTACTTAACGAAAAGTCGATAATGTCTGCATTAAGGTTCGAATTCGTAATTCGGCTTGTCTTTTTTTTCCAGGATAACAGCTATTGTATTTCGTCCTTCCTTTTTTACCAGGAGGGGACTTATACTTTCATCTGAAGCGCTTCTCGAAGTTTACTGAGTCTTTGGCAAAGTTTTATGTAAGCCAAGTAATCCTGGCTTTGGAGTACTTGCACTCTTTAGACTTAGTCCATCGCGATGTAAAGCCTGAGAATATACTCATTGATATTGACGGCTTCATCAAATTAAGCGATTTTGGCTTTTGCAAGCGAGTGACGGGACGCACTTTTACAATTTGTGGTACGCCGGAATATTTCGCACCGGAGATCATTGCGGGGAAAGGATACGGGAAAGCGGTGGATTGGTGGTCTACCGGTGTCATGCTTTATGAACTCGTTTACGGACTCACGCCATTCCTCCAGGGCAGCTTAGAGCAGACATATGCCCAAATACACAGCGGCGAGTATAAGATGCAAGGGATATTCTCTTATGACCTTCGCGATTTGCTTCACCGCCTTCTTCAAACGGACCCCACGAACAGAATCGGCAACTATAAGCGAGGACCTAAAGATATCAGACATCATGCATTTTTCAACGATATTGTTTGGCCGGATCTCCTTATGAAAAAGGTTGTCCCTCCTTATCGCCCTTACATCAAACACCCCGAGGACACTTCTAACTTCAAAACGTTTGACAAAGAAGAACCCGTTTTCATTGCAGCTCAAAATAAATTTCACGATTACTTCAATGCATTTGATTAATAAATAAATAAAATTGAGGAAGTTGAAAATGTCAAACATGTGAATTTATTTTTAGCCGATTTTTGGCATTTTGTTCTTATGACATGGATTTCGGTTACACAACAAAACACTGCTTTAATGAACATTGAAAATTCTGATAGTGATCCAGACTTGAAGTCGAAAAACAAGTACAAAATCATCTTTTGGGAAAGTCTTGAGCCGTCAGAAGCGTCATTGTCGGATTCTTCATTTTTCGAACAGAAAATCGGCGAATTTCACATAATCGGTTCGATCGGAAGCGGATGGTTCGGAAAGATTTACCACGCTTATGACGAGTCGAAGAAAACTCACTACGCACTCAAAGTATTGGAGAAGGAACGAGTTCACCAGGCGGGCCAAGTCAAGAGGGTCTTGGAAGAAAAGATACTCCATTCTTGCGTAGAAAGCGAATTCATAACGCATCTCGCTCTGGCATTTCAAGACAACAAAAATTTATATTTCGCTTATCCCTTCTGCACCGGAGGCAATCTTTCGGGTTATATTGACGATCGTTTTCATTTCACGGAAGGAAAGGCCAAATTTTACGTCGCGCAGATCATCCTCGCTTTAGAATATTTGCATTCCCTAAAACTTATACATCGAAACGTCAAACCGGAAAACGTTCTTATTAATGACGACGGGTATGTCAAGCTGTCAGGCTTTACCTTTTGTAAAAAATTGTATAATCGAGCATATTCCATCTGTGGGACACCAGAGTACTTCTCCCCGGAGATTTTAACTGGGAAAGGTTACTCACTGGAAGCAGACTGGTGGGCTCTAGGATGCACTCTTTATGAGCTGATAACGAAAAGGACGCCTTTTCAAGAAGACAGTCTCGACTTGCTGTACGAGAACATCGTCGAGGGACGTTACAGAATTCCACGTCCTCCGTTTACCTTCTCCACGACTCTTCGACGTTTTTTACGCAGCGTTTTCGATCCCAAGCTGGAGCAAAGAATCGGGTGCGTTCGAAGTTGGAGATCCCATTCTTTTTTCGCTGAAATCAATTTAGACGCCCTGTTCGAAAAAACGATCGACTCGCCCTACCTACCCGAGAAGTCAATTGACTTCAGTGACGATCATTTTCAGCTTAAAAAAAACGACGCTATCCGCTCCTCTTCGACGGAGGATGATTTTGGAAGTTTATTCAGCACATTTTGAGCTTTGCGATGTTTTCCGTCAATTATGCCTCTCTTGAAACTATTCCGTCGACTAAGTGTAAAAAAAGAAATATAAAACACGGAACAAATGGGGAACTAGCATTCAATGCCGAAACGACTTTTTAAGTAATTAAATCATCTGGAAATTTTTACAACGGGAAATTGAGACAGCTAAGAGTTCCCAGATTCCGTATTAAGGTAATTTAGTAATCTGATCCTTGTTTCGCCCCGAATTGGTCTCACATTCTCAAAACTAATTGGGATATGAACAAAAACGGCAAAGTTTTCAAAATTTATTGGGCACTATGTATTCTAATTTTTTTTTATTTATCTTGAGTTTTAGAAGTTTCGGGTGTGCTGTGTGATGTTACATTTGGTCCAATGGATCGAAGTAGGTACCGAATTCGTTCGAGGCCGATAAAAAGTCCGGTTCAGTTTTCATTTTTTTGAAGTGAGTGCTGTCCCCGATTGACTTCATTTGGGGTCGGAAAGGGGGTGTCACACGTTTATTGATAAGATACTTCCAGTTGACGCCGTGGAAGAACTTGTGATCTTTAATCTCTTTCGTGCCCCTTCTCCGTTGGCCAATCCTATCGAAAAATTTGGGCTGAAGTAGCGCCTTTATGAGATCTTCCAAGTCCGAACTGCAGGGCTCTCGAGGCATTTTTAATTTTGCGCCTTTTATGAGTTTCATCGTGTCGAATTTGTTTTTCTTTTCGAACGGCGTAAATCCAAACACTAGCTCAAAGAGCATGATCCCCATCGCCCACCAGTCTACGGACTTCCCGTATCCCCGTCCTTCTAGAATCTCTGGCGCCATGTATTCGATAGTCCCGCAAAAAGTGTACGTCCTCCCGTCGATTTTTTTGCAAAAACCAAAATCGGTTAATTTCAAAAACCATCGTAGCTTATCACCACGTTTTCCGGCTTCACGTCTCTATGCACCAAATCCAAAGAGTGCAAATATTCCAAAGCAAGAATGACCTGAGAGATATAAATCTTGCGACGGACTCGGAAAATTTTTTATACTTTCTAAGCTGAATAAACAAATCACCTCCCGGGCAATAAGGACTTGCGAATAATATAACTGTCGTCATGAAAAAAGTAATGCAGCTCGGCGAGAAATTCGAATTTAACAACAGACATGACAGAAATTTCGTTTAATATTTTGCTCAAATTCTTATTTTTGTATATTACTTGTTTTGAGAAGACTTTGAGGGCGTAATATTCACCGGTCCTCTTGTAAATGGCCTGATGGACTGTCGCATAAGCACCTCGTCCGATCGCTCCAAGTAATTTAAAATCTGAAATGGAGACTTTCCTTCCATTCGATATCGGCGTTTTGACTTTTTGAAGAAAACAAAACCAATAAAAAGTACCTAAAAAACTAAGAGGAACATTTTCATTTTTTAAATTAACATGTGTATTTTCTTGCCCCTATTATCGAAAGGAGATTCACAAAGGATTATTTCTTCGATCATTCCAGAGTCTGGGCTATGGATGTGGCTCGGCATGTATGTACATATTTATAATTTTAAAAATGGTGGTCATCTCCACTGTTGTTATACCCGGTGATTCAGCCATAGCGCCACGATCGAGCCGCTACCATCATAATACTATGTTAACTTTCATATTAGTTTCGTCGACGATAATCGATATTGACATCTCAACTTTGACCGTGTGCCGGCCCCGGCCGTAGCATTTTTTTCCGGAACACCTTAAGGCCACAGTTTTCTACCGACTTTTACCAAATTTTCACACAAATTTTTAACTTCCTTAAAGAAGTTATTGTTTTATCCTCCACGTCAGGTTTTGGGGAAGGATCTTCCAGACCCCGTAGGATAAACTCAAATATGGATCTACACCGATCTCAACTTAGTGGTTCCGGCCGGCCGTGGCATTTTTTTTCCGGAACACTTTACGGCCACAGTTTTCATCCGATTTTCACAAATTTTTACACAAACTTTAGCCGGTGAAGAAGAATGTAACGATGACGATTTTTGAATTTCGAAAAAAATGGCGGAGATATGTCTGTTTGAAATTTTAAAAATTTCGCTGCGGAATTTTTAACAGTTAATCCGATTTTCACCAATTTTCACCAATTACTCCTTATATTTTTTAATAAATTTTGGTGTAAAAAATTTGCCACTTTTTAATTATTTTTTTTTTAGTAGGGAGAAATTTCGTACTTCTACCCTTTACGAGAGGCACATCCCTAGGGCAAAGAGCCCATTATTTCTACCTTGGCACTTAAAAAATTTTCGAAGAGAGAAATTAGAGAGAAATATGAAATTAGGAGAAATTTCACACTTCTTCCCATTACGAGAGGCACATCCGTAGGCCAAAGAGCCCATTATTTCTACTTGACATTCGAAAAAAAGAACATAAAAAATTTTTCAAAAAAAAAACCGGAAAATTTTTGGAAAAAAAATTAAAACTTCCCCCTTTCTTATTCTTCCCCTCCTTTATACTTTCCCTCCCTTCGTTATACTTCCCTCACTGTTATACTTCCCCTCTGTTATACTTCCCCCTCCGTTTACGTCCCCTCCGTTATACTTCCCCCTCCTATATACTTCCCCTTCCCATACACTTCCCCCTCCTATATTGTTACTTCTCTTTAAGGAAGTTATCGTTGGAAGCTCTTCAAACCAGTACTTTTATTATGTATTACTTTATTCTTAGTTAGTGAAACGTAACGATCACGAGCGTTACGAACTTTGCCTATCCTTACCTCTTTTCTACCTGTTACACTAGTAAAGAATAAAGATCAATACTCGATTTAACCCTCTGGGGTCTGGAAGACCCTTCCCCAAAAACCAGACGTGGAGGGTAAAACAATAACTTCTTTAAAATAAATAACTCATAATCCTGTTGGTAGCAGCAGTCAGAGAGACGATAGGGATTCATTGTGTCAACGAGATCAAATAATTAATTTTCCCGTTGAATGCTGACCCCTGTCGGACCCTTTCCTAGTCTTCATGTCCACCCGTGAAGGTTTCCAAGTTCCATATTATCTTCACGTCAAGATAAAACGTTGATAAAGCTTTCAAAACAAAATTTTTTATGTTTAGTTATCGATTTTAAAAGTGGAACCTAAAGTGTATTGTCACAGACAAACGAAACTTAAATTAACTTTTCCACGCTTTTATTTTCACAGAGTTCGTGAAATATCTCGACGAACTTTTTGACACCAGTTAAAATAAAAAATTAAAATTAACGCGCTAATTTTATTTACTCCCTCAAAAGGAAGTTTTAATAATACCCAATTTTTGTTGAACCTTTTTTGTCGAAATTTTCCTTAATTTTCTCTTTGAAACCCAAGGTTGAAATTTTCTGGGGAATAAAAACATTTCAGTTAAAACAAAAAGTTTTCCCAGCGTTCTAAGATACGTATATCGCATCCATTTAGTGAGATCCGTCATTTCGTGACGTGTCTAGTCACTTTACGAATGACCAAAGGCCTATTCGTGATTTAGTCATTTCGCGAAACGGCATTTCATCAAAATACTAAGTACTTCACGAAGTGACAAACAGGGGTCAGTCATTCAGTGAAAAATAAATAAAGGCCAGGCTGGACAAGGACTTTTTAACTTCCTTAAAGAAATAATTGTTTTACTCTCCACGTCGGGTATCTGGGGAAGGGTCTCCCAGACCCCGGAGGGTCAATTCGATTATGGATCTTTACTGATGTAGAAAGAAAGGTATGGATAGGCAAAGTTCGAAGCGCTCGTGATCGTTTAGTTTTACAAACTAAAAAAAAGTAATTAAGGATTTTTTAAGTACCTATACTACATATATACTGACAAGCGGGGCGAGAAGTCACACAAAAAAGATCGAGGGCAAAAACCCGTTTTTTTTTTTTTTTTTTTTTTTTAATCTCTAGATATTATTAGTTTGACTTCGAAAAAGCGAACCTCATGATCTGTAAAGATCACTAATCAATTTACCTATTGAGGATCTGGAAGTCCTTTTTCCAGTGGCTATGCCCTGGCTGGTGCCACAATAACTTCTCTCTTAAATATCTAGTTAAAAAATCATTACGGTCTAATAATGGAAATGAATAATTTCTCAATTCACATTCCTTCTTTTAGTAGATTTCTTTTCTTCAAAAATCTACCTATTGTAATGTACCAAGTAGTCGCAGATTCAAAAAATTTTCTATACGTTTTCGTTTCATACCTCCTGGACCCCAAAACCATCCTCAGTTGAAAAGTTTATATATATATATATGGGCATTACATACCTCCTCCATTTGGGTTGAAAATTGTACATACTTCCTCGTTGCCGGAGGAGCTATGCGAGGAGGTATGCACAGGATTAACTTTGAAATTGTACATAGTTCCTCCGTGTGCGGGTCTAGCCTACTCCGTGACCGTAAGGGGCAATTGTATATACTTCCTCCGGAGGAACTAGACCTACCTCCTCCGGTAACGTCATCATCATCAACTCTCTAAAACCGTCTAAAATTTTTCGACTCGACCTTGACGATCTTCGTGCTCCTTCCCCTTCCCCTCGTCTATCTTCCCTTCGCCTCTGTTACCAACCGTTTCGAGGGTCCGGGTACCACCCCTTCCCTTCAACATATCGGAAGGCGCATTCATTAACTCCTACCTCCCCCGCGCCCACCCTAATCAACTTATTATTTGCATATCATTTTTAATTTTGATTTTTATAAATTATTATCAAAACCCCGTCATATGACACATCATTTTTTATGTTTTTTTATGGCGGAGACAATGGTCACACTCAAATTTCAATTAGACGCGATTATTATTTGGGGGGATGGTTGGGGGGGGGGGGGGGTAAAAATTAAAAAACGGCAAAATCAATAAAAAAATAATTTAGGAAAATTGAACTCAAGGAATTTTCGTAATTCGCAAAATGCGGAGTTACGACTGTCTGAAGTAATAATAAATGCGCTGCGGCCGTACCTTTGATCCAATCTCACCAAATTTTCATTGGATCTCCTCTTAGTAGCTAGCGTTCGCCAAGTCAAAAATTTTTCGGCCAATACGGGCGGCTTTTCCCCACGTTGCGCTGGCATTATGAAGCCCTCTGAGAGCCCCTACGTGTTGCATACCTAATTTCAGCATTTTCACGATTTCGTTATTGATATTTTTAGCATAAATTTTGGTCAAAACGTTTTCGTGGGAGAGGGGTTAGGGGGGAGAGGGGTACCAAAATTGATCTTTCTTTGATTTTTGAAACCTCTCACCTTAGAACGTTATTGGTAAAACAGTAGGAAACATTGCTTATTAATCAATTAATCAATTAAAAGTTAAAGAATTCAAAAATTATGTCCAAGTTGAAAGTGCCCCTTGCATGTACAACTCGTCATCGCCTTGCAGTGAGATTTTAAAAAAGGTTTAAATATTCAAAAAAACCGTCTTATTACGACTTTTCTTTCGCTTGATTTTGCTCTTAACGGTCTTTTTTTAATGTTTTAGAGCCAAACATCCTTAAAAATCTAATGAAGACGCCTTTTAACTTCAAAAACTAAAAATATCGCCCGCACTAGTTTGAATCTTCCCGCGCCAAATGGGAGCGATTACTTGATTAACTTCAATTAATGAATAGCATCAATCAATTTCTAATTATTCTATTTCTTTAGTTAACCTTATAAAATGAATCCGTGTGAAATTTCGTGGCAAAATATGCTGTTATTCCTCCGTGCGAAAAAGAAAAAACAAATGGCCGGCGTGCTATTTTTGCTTTCGTACGCCGGAGATACTGAATATTTCGTCTCGAAATTTCACAAGGATTCATTTTACACGTTAAACTAAAGAAATAGAATAATTAGAAATTAATTGAAGGTGTTAAATTTTAGATGATCAAGTATTCTTTGCGCCGAAATTCAAACTGGCGCGCCCGATATTTAAGTTTATGAAGCTAATTGAGCTTTCCATATTTTTTAAATATTTTTAGGCTTAATAACGTTCCTAAAGACCTAAAAACACCAATCAATACGATCAGACGTCTTAAAAGCCGTTTTTTAATTCAGATTTTTCCCAAATTAAGTTGTGTAGGGGAGTGCGAAGT